>WUAM01009935.1:5368252-5529306 GCA_024336885.1 Actenoides hombroni | reverse complement strand
GTTTTTGTGTGGGAGTATTTTTAGTCAACGAAAAAAAAAAAAAAAAAAAAAAAAAAAAAAAAAAAAAAAAAAAAGGGGGAAAAAAAAAAGAGAAAAAAAAAAAGAGAAAAAAAAAAAAAGGAGAAAAAAAACAGAGGGGAAAAAAAAGAAGTAAAAAAACCCACCACAACATAAACCAACCCACAAAACCACACAACCCAGCAACTACATTCAATATATTTCAGGAAATCAAAATTAAATTAATCCTTTGAGAAAAAAAAGGAATAAGTGTAAAGTGAGAAACCTAAAATGTACATAGTGACTAATACATTGGAGGAATACTCAACATGGACTTACCAACAGGGGCAAACAGGGCTTCTTTAGAAATGAACAGTTAACAATCCAAGGGGAAAGGACTAGGTAGGCTGTTATGTTTTAGCAAGACTGCATAGTTCCTTCTACAATGCCTTTGGAATCTTTTTTTAAAACATATCGTAAGGCTTAATTTCATTCAACATGAACAATAAAAAAGTATGATCTGAAAGGATATCTGGTTGGAAGGACTGTCCAGAGGGAAGCTCTAAGAACCACAGAATTACAGAATCACAGCAATGTAGAGGTTGGAAGGGACCTCTGGAGATCACCTAGTCCAACCCCCCTGCTAAAGCAGGTTCACCTACAGCAGGCTGCGCATAATTGCATCCAGGCAGGTTTGGAAAGTTTCTAGAGAAGGAGACTCCACAATCTCACTGAGCAGCCAGAGCGAGTGCTCTGTCACTCTTACAGTAAAGGGATTACTAGCCAGTTCTTACAAAACAGGAGTCCTAGAAGAAAAGCCAGTCACTAAAATGAGAAACACAGTAGACACTATGAAGAAGTGTCTGAGAAGGCAGTCAGTCTTGTGAAAAATAAGTTAGAACAGTAAGAATTTTTCATTTCTGTTTTTCATCAGTCTTTGGACTAATCATCTTTTGGACTAATCTCCATTGAACATTTAAGGAACCAGGACTAATAACCAGCTGACAATCAGCAGCGAGGGGAAAATGCCCTTTAGAAAATTCATCTCAGCTCTCCACTTTCACAGCCCAGGGATATGTACTGGGGAGCATGATGCATCTCTCTCCCCAACACTGTACTAGGGTTTTACCCCATGAAAATCAGGATGTTAGTAGCCAGATTTCTAAATGCACAGAAAAGCAAACTCACTTGAAATGGGTGTTGCATGCAGGGAAAATAATGCTCAAAACCAGAAGAGTGTTAAATGGAAGTATCCTGGCACACTCATCTGTTTAGCTGCCTAAAAAAATATGAAGCTATACTGGAAAAAAAATGCACGTTAAAGAATGCTAGAGCCTAGAGGACCCTGCCTAGATATTCAAAGCCCTAATCAGCAAGGACGATAAAGAAACATTCTCCTCTCACTCCTAAAGAAACATTTTTGATTTGTTTGTTTTTTCTGTATGGGAATGAACATAACATGAAGTGAAAAGGTAAAGAGATGCACTGTATTTACTTAATGATCTTGCTAATAGGCTATAAATTCTATATGAATTCTGCCATTGTATTTATCATAATCACTTTCCATTAATGCTGTAAAACACTCACATTTTGTTCACAAAGCAGTTTGAGATCATCTCTCTGAGGAGAGCTCCCCACACCCCACTGTGTCTCCAAGTCGTCGATCTGATTGGGAGCATGGTGTATAATGGGACGGATATCTCCTGAGGCACTAGGATCAACCGTCAGCTCCTTCACCCTATGAGCAGAAAATGTTCATTTGTAAATTAGTAACTTCTTGCGCGAAACAATTTACAACCAAAAATAAAGCTCTATGGGTTTATGCGCAATTAATTCATTTAATAGGGATGATGATGTCAGCTTCACAAATTTAATGTACTTTCAGTGACAAAAATATGTTAGTCCAACTCCTCAAAAAACACGGATCATTAAATTTCAACTACTTGCAGGGGGATTACAGTCCATCTTCTAGCAAGAGGCTGCAAAACAGACATGTCAAAGTCTGCAAGTGCAGCAAGATTAAGAACATTACTTTTTCTTAAACAGAAAAACTTTTTTTCAAGTAGCACTTATTTACTACAACAGAAACTGGTGTTCATTCATCCTCAGAGTGATGAAAAGTTTTTAAAAAATAAATGTGTGAAAACTGTTCTCTCTTTTAATTAGAGGTAGTCAAATTACCCTAAACATAGGCCTGTCAGATTTGTTCCATTAAATATACCAAGGTGACATCACCACAGTTTTTTTTAAAATGTATGAAGGAAACTAGCAAGCTTGGATAGAGAGTGTGGATGTTTAAGAGGGATGAACAAAATACTGGGAAGATGATTGCAGATCATGCAGGAGGGCCTGCTCCTGTTTGATTCAGCTACCCACGAAAGCACCATCTCCCCCCGCTGATAATAAATCAAATGCAGACAAACACATTCCTAATTCACTTCTGAATTTGAGAGTTGCACAGAACGACCCTTTTTAGTCAAATCAAAGCCCTGCAGAGTGCCTCGCTGGGGCTGGTGAGCCTCCCCAGGACACAGGCACTCATAGTGAAGATGTTTGGGCTGGTCCCAGAGTTAACAGGACAGGGAAGGCTGGGAAGAGCACTTGGAGGAATTATTCATCCCGGCTCATCCTCGAACAGCCCCCGCGAGCCGTCCCTGCTGTGCTCTCTGCTCCCAGCACCAGCAGCAACAAGTTCTGCCTCTGAGTTACTGCCTTCAGACAACGTTTGAGGTGGAGTTTGTCTCGGCAGAGGAGAGGAGCAGCTGAGTGTGGTCCGTGATGCAATATTGCCCTTAACCCAGCAGCATCTGGGGGAGCAAGCGGGGCCAGGGCTGGGGGGGACGACTGATCTCCAGCAGCAGAATCTGTGCAACTTAACATTTCTCAGCTATAAACCTTTCAATAGGTGGAAGTAAATCCTTCAGTTTTCTACTAGAGCTCAGCCTCTGCAGCTGCAGATTTATTCGGCAGGCAGAGAATGGGGCCAGGAGAAGTAAATATGGGTGATGTGACTGATAGCACAAGAACATTACGCAAGCTCCCGTACAGCTGCAGCGTGGGGCAATTCCCTGGCTGCTGATTCTCTGCTGGAGATCTGTCAGAAGCTGGAGCCATCCTTCCTGGGATGCTGGGCAAAGGAAAGGGGGTGGAGGGAGCTCAACCCTGGAGTGGTGCTTTTGGGCTACAAGGCTGCTGGTGTGCACTGGATGCTGCAAGTAGGGGTGATGCCCTTCTCTGTTTATCATGCCACACACCCCTTGTCTCATGTGTATAAGTACTATAAGGCTTTTCGTGCCTGATGGAGTTGGGCTGGAGGTTTAGGTTCTTAGTGGTGGTCAAGAACCAGGCAGCACATGGCACTGGCAACACCTCAGAGCTCCTATTAACTGCAAGGCTGCCAAAAAAAAGGCTTTAAAGCATGAAGACCTCACCACATAGCCGATGAGCATTTGCCACGTGACTTCCCGCCCCCCCCGCCCCCCCCCCCCCCCCCCTCCCCCCCCCCCACCCGATAACAACCGCCTCCGCTCATCTCCAGTAGATCCCTGTCTCTCTTGAACTGGGGAGCCCCAAACTGGATACAGTATTGCAGGTCTGGTCTCACGAGGGCAGAGCAGAGTGGGAGAAGAACCTCCCCAGACTTGCTGGACACAGTTTTCTTTATGCAGCCCAGGAGACCACTGGCCTACTTGGCCACAAGGGCCCGTTGCTGTCCCATGGATAAATTACTATCCCCTAAGACTCCAAGGCCTTTCTCCATGGAGCTACTTTCCAGCAGGATGACCCCTGATTTATACTGGTGCCTGGTGTTATTCCTCCCCAGATGCAGAACTCTACACTTGTCCTTATTGAACTTCATGAGGTTCACCTTCACCCAGCTCTCTAGCCTGCCTAGATCTTAGAATCATAGAATAGTTTTGTCTGGGAGAGATCTTCAAGATCATCAGGTCCAACCTTATTCCCAGCCCTATCAAAAACCACTAAACCACGTTCCTAAGCACAACATCTACCTGGTTCTTGAACACCTCCAGGGCTGGTGACTCCACCACCTCCCTGGGCAGCCCATTCCAATGCCTGCCAACCCTTTCTGGGAAGAAATGCTTCCTGAGATCCAGCCTGAACCTCCCCTAGTTCAACTTCAGACCATTTCCTCTGGTTCTGTCACTTGTCACCAGGCAGGTGTTGGAGGGCAGCATAGCCTTCTGGTGTGTCAGCCAACCCTCCCAGTTTCTTATCATCAGTGAACTTGCTGAGAGTCTGCTCTATCACCTCCTCCAGGTCCTGTGTCATTCATTAGATACCAATCTCATGGACATGTTGAAGTTGGGGTACCCGAGCACAGAAAGATAAGCAGATGTCAACATCGCATCACCTACGCCAGCATCCATCAGGCCATCAGCATGAGACAGGCTGACTCCAGATGGCATCTAACCCAGCATTGCCTGACGCTGGACCAACAAGAGGGGTTGCACCAACGTGTATCACGGTGGTGCCAGTGATGTGAGTCTGAAAAGGACTGATAGGAAGGGAAAGGCTTCTTTCTGTGGTTTGCAAGGAGTCTGCCTCTCTTCCTGCAGTGGCTTGAGGAGACATCCTGGAGGAGAGTGAAAGGAGAGACAAGCGGTCGCTTGAGATGTTCTGGAGGGATGTGTGGTTCACCAATGGTACAGAACTTCCTCTCCCAGAGCAGCTCAGGTAATAAGAACTGCACAAACACTGTCTGCAGTGCAAGGGGACTGGGAAGTTAATCACTTGGGGGTGGAAAGCTGAGAGAGAAAAAGAAAGCTTAGGAGTAAACATATTTTTTTCACCAGAGTGGCATCCTGTATCTCGCTGGCAGAAAATGACAGCTCTGACCCAATCCTGGGCTGCATCAGGGAGAGAATGCAGCTGGGGCACCTCAGTTAGTGGTACCCACCCTGGTATAAATTAGATGGGAAGGGACAGGAAAATTGAAGCTGATATTCCCAGAATAGCCAGGACATGGAGGTTACTAACCCCTGTTTTCTCGTTAAATTCTAGCTTAGGCAAGCACCCTTCACCCAGAGAGATGAGTCACTTCTCCTTCCCATCCCCAGCTGTCAGGAGCCCTGCTGGGCTGTTACCCCATCACACAGAGAACAGATTTTCTCTCCTGGGTGTAGCAATGCATGGTAGACCAGCACCCTTCCCTATGCCCTTTCCCAGCCTTACCTGTTCTCCTCCATCCCCAGGCCACCTTCCCCTTCTGTCAGCACAAATCTGTGCCCACAGTGCCATGCAGCAAACTTGATCCAGCTGGAAACTCAACTGGAGAAAAATAGATGTATTATTTCAGTCCCTGCACATTATTTATTTCTTTACACCCATTGGTGACCTGGCTTCACAAGCAGCTCAAGAGGGATGCACTGAATAGTGAGAACAACTGGCCAGGAGGTTGGGGATGTTTTGTTCTGTTGCTTGGACCGCACGATCTTAGAGCACAGCAGCGCAGGGATGCTGCAGGTATAGACTCAGAAGACCCAGAAACACCTCTCACCTCCACGAACAAAACCTCCCATTTTAATCCTAAAAACAGGAGAAAAGATCAAATTAGTCACATCCAGCTCCCTGTCACCACAGGCAGCTTTAATGCTGGGGGGCTGCAAGAGCATCTACTACATGCACCGTGGCATGTGGTCACTGCAAAGGGTTTCCCAAGATCTCCAGTATGAGGCTAATGCCAGATCCCACAGGAGGAGGGAGAGAAGGGCATTGCCAACACCAGCTCCTTGCATCAGCTGAGTAATTTTTCAGGTAGGAATTTGTTAGGTCTTAATCCATAGGGTGGTTTTAGAGCAGTGGGGGACTTAGTAGCGCTCAAAGTAGACGTTCTGTGACACGCCAGCAACGTGGTACTCTCTAGACAGCCCCAGATTTGTTATGTTAATACACTCATCTCCTTCTGAGATTGTTAAAAGGCATGTGCTGTCACACAGCAAAAAAAAAATTATCGTTGGGGATGGATGGATGTGACTGGTGCTTATTGCTCGTGCACTATTGGGAAGGCACTCAAAAGAGCGCTGAAAAAATGAAGAGAACTAAAAAGTAAATTCCCCGTTTTCGTTCTGATCCAGATATGAAATCTCTCCCCGTTGAGAATCTCTGGAGCAGATTCTTCCTCCAAGAATACACTGGAGTAACATCATGGATTTCTATAGAGTGCCTCCAGCCCAGGATGGATTAAAGACGGTGGGAATCTCACCTTCCCTCTTGAACGTAGGCTGCCCTCAAGAGCTGCAAGCTCCAGGGACCAGGGCAGTGTGGGAGCGCTTCTGAGCCTTCAGGCAGAGCCGACGGTCCTAGACAAGGCTTCGGGAAGAGCTGCTTTAATTTCCAAGCTCCTAATTGAACTAATTGAGCTTCTGCAATTTGCCAGAGTTAACCCTCCCCTTGCCCACCGCGGGAGACCAAAACCTTGCTGCCGATTTGGTTTTGCAAGTCAACCCCTGCTCGCCTTTTCCACAACAAAGGGGAGATGGAAACTGTTGTTGCTCCTGGACCTCTCAGGGTCTCCCTTTGATTGTTGTATTTCCTACCAGTGTCAGCACTTGTGGTATTAATGATCTAGTCAACGGGTCATTAAAAACCATTCGGGAGGGGGGACTGCAGCCACACAAGGAAGGATTAGAGCCTCGTCGCTATTAAAGAGTGAATATTCACCCCGTCCAATTAAAGGGATCTTTGCCTAATAGCGGGAACACCGCTCCTCCCATCTCCCCTCTGGCTGGAAGGCTATGGAATAATTTTATCACTCTCCCAAATAAAGCTGAGGATAAATACGACAAAGGAGCTGGGTTGGTTTTTTTCCATCTGAGTTGCCCACTCCAAAACATAAAAGCGATGCCGCTCCAGGAATCACGGGCTACAGACTTGAGGAGGTTCACAGAGATATTTCAGCCAAGGGGGACTGGTGGCTACAGCGAGTGGGACTTCCAATTTCAGCACCCTTTCATTTTCTTTTAATGTTAATTGGATTAAAATTGCCATTGGTTGGAGGTGTATTTTTGCATGTGCAAGATAAAGATACGCAAATACCGGCGCCATTGATGGGAGAGGGAACGGAAAAAGAGGAGGATGAAGAGGCCGCGATGGCTGAAAGAACAGTCACAGCCACAGCTTCTTCCCCGGGCTTGGGGGAAGCAAGCTCTTTTTATTCAGAGCTGTGAACCTGAGCTTACCCCAGGGTCTGAAGAGGTGGGAAATCCCTTTTCTTTGTCAAGAAGCACCATTAATGCGAAGACAAAACAGCAACGAGCTGCGAAACAGCCAAAGAGGATTTGGGCAAAACGAGTCCGGCGCAAGCGGCTCCATTTCTCCTCCCCACGTTGCCTATGTGGAAACTTAGAGGTGAAGAAAAAAAGGCTACAATAATCATAGTCCCCACTGCCCCCTCAGCAGAGCCTCCACCAGAGCTGCTCCCAATTTACAGCATCTTCCAGTATTGCCAGTCCAAGAGGTCAAAAACCATCAGTCTCCCCCGGGGGATACGGTGCACAAAGGAAACAGATTCCAGCTCGTTCTCTCTTGCATCCCACAGTCTTTGCTCTCCTGGCCCACAAAATGACCCTGCTTCATTTAATTGGACCCTCATCTGACCTCCAAGCCCACCTTCACCTGCAGAGCTTAGAGCAACCCGCTCTCGGCCAAATGAATTCCCTGGCAAACAGGGCTCCCAAAATTTGCTCCCAGCTCACGTATTGCTCTGCTGATCTCCCAGCTCCTGGACCACCTCGTCCTACCATTAAAAAGAGCCCCTCTCCCTACCCTCTCCAGGTTAACGGCAGCAATCTCCTCGAACGAAAAGCACAATGAGAAAAAAACATGATATTATTAAGGCTCCTTTCCCCACCGGGGCTCTATTTAAGGAAGGTAAATAATTGGCATAAAGGAGGCTTTTGAAAAGCAGGTAGCCATTTGTTTGTGGATTTTGAGCAAAGGCATTGCCAGGCTCTCTACAGCGAACTACATCATCACATCATCACTGCGTGGAGAGAGAGATTAAAAAAAAAAAAAAAGGAAGAAAAGAAAAAAAAAAAAAAAAAAAAAAAAAAAAAAAAAAAGACCAAAAATATATTATTATTAATTTATTTTTTTTTTAAGTGAGAGCTATGTGATTATGCTTCATTATTTTTAAATTTTTTTGGGTTAACACTTTGTGATGAAGTGATTCAAAGGCCTGTTTCTAAGTTCAGTTTATTTTGATACTGATAATTTCAATTTTTTTTGTCCAAGTTCTTGTCAGATCTGATTAGGTCATCATTGTTTTTACTTCAACAAAGAACTCCTACTAGAAGTAGGAGAAGTGTCAGCTCTGACATTTTTTTGTTGTTCACTTGTGCTTGCATTATCAGTATTTTCTTCAATCCACAGTTTCCTTGCAGGAATCTTTTTAAGCCATTTATCCATTTTGAGAGGGTTAGTTTAGTTAAAACTAGATACTATAATCCATAAATCCAGTTAACTGGGCACACGTGAACTGCAATACGTTTCAATATGCAGAAAGCAAACAAACGAGTGAGGGCACCGCTGTCAACCCCTCTGCATTGTGGAAGACCCATTCTTCCCTCAGGATACCTCGTTCACAATACATGTCACGTCTGACATATAGACCGAGTGAGGGCATCAGTGTCAATCCATATATTAAATATAAGTAACACTTAATTTCTTTATAATTTTTTAATAAAAAAATAAATATAAATATAGACCACCTGATCAGGATGACCAAGCAGATGAGGCCCTCTATAGACATATAGGAACAGCTTCACATTCACAAGCCCTGGTCCTCATGGGAGACTTCAGCCACCCTGATATCTGTTGGAAGGACAACACAGCAAGACATCAGCAGTCCGGAAGGTTCCTGGAATGCATTGATAATAATGTCTTCCTGTTGTGGTTTAAGGGTTAACAGATTGAGTGGAAGGGATAGGTGATAACTCTTGGACCCTGAGGGGTCAGAGGGCAGCTGTTATTCCCTCCCCTTCGATGCCACACTCCATAAAACAAGGAGACAGGAAGTTCGGGAAGTCTATTCCTTCCCAGACTCTGGTAGCTGCGAGGGCATCTCAGCACGGCTGGGCCTGACTCCATGTGTGCCACACAATCCATTGCCATCCAAGAGTGGGTTTTGTATATAGTTCTATATCCTTCTTCCCTTAACATTTTTTTCCCCCTGTTTTTCTTCTGTTATTCATTAAATTTGTTATCATCTTAACTTCCGGTCTTGGGTGAGGCTATTTTTTTTGTGTCCTTCTTCCCCTTTTTATCTTCCCCTGGGAGGGAGGGGGGAAGGGGTCTAATAGAGAGAAATCCTGCTCTGTGTTTCATGTGGGCTTGCCCTGAGCCTTAAATGGAGACACCTCCTCCAAGTGGTAGAGGAGCTGATGAGACAAGGTGGGAAAAAAGATATTTAAATGTTATTTGAAACTTGGAAATATTTTCCTATGCAGTGAACCAGCAGAAGTTTTCGAGAAATGGAAGAAAAAAACTGAAAAGCTTCTGAAAGCCGGTTTTGCCATAAAATGAAGTAATGTTAAGGGACCTGCACAGGAGATCCAGTTTTTAGGAATAAAATTGCAAGATGGACGTCACCAGATTTTCTAAGAATATCACCCAGAGGTCTGCCCTGAGGTTGGATAGTTATGAGTGGCAGGGTGTGTGAGAAAGTATGGGCAGGTGCCTAGGGCAGTGGTCACCTCCAATGTTATGGAATTTCACCCCTGAACAAGTGCAGAATCCCGATAAACTAGTAAAGTATTTTTTAAAAGTATGTTGTCAATCTGGCAATTCCCGAGAGACACAAATCACTGCAATGTGTTGGGGCCTGGCCCATGCCTACCGAGTCCTTTTCAACGCTATTCAGTGCCCTCAGCGGGAAGAGAAGGTCTCTGGACCTAAAAACAGAACAGCAGGTGCTGCAGCTGAACTAGAGAACCAACCTGTGCCGATATCAGTTGCCCCAGTACAAAAAAAGAAATACACAAAAAAAATCAGTTCACTTTGTGAGAGATGACAATGAACCAGGGCCATCATGAGAACAGGAGGAAGAGCCAGAGGTAATCACCCGATCCATATCCCTGAGCGAGCTGCGAGATATGCGAAAGGATTTCAGTTGTCAGCCAGGTGAGCATATTATCATGGGATAATGGACCCAGTAGTTTGGAATTAGAGGGTAGGGAATCCAAGCATCTGGGATCCCTGTCCAGGGAAGGGGGCACTGACAAGGCAATTGGAAAACAGACACAATCCTTCAGCCTCTGGAGGTGACTTCTGCCAGGCGTAAAGGAAAGGTACCCCTTCAAGGAAGATGTTACACATCACCCAGGCAGGTGGACCACCATGGAGAAAGGTATCCAGTACTTGAGGGAATTAGCTGTACTGGAGGTGATTTATAGTGATCCGAATGACAAGCAGTTACTTACAGATGCAGATGAAGTCTAGTGCACACCGCCCATGTGGTGGAAGTTTCTACGAAGTGCACCACCATCATATGGCAACTCATTGGCAGTAGGGTCCTGGAAAGAAGGGGAGGGACAAACAGTGGATGAATTGTCTGACATACTCCAGCAATACAAAGGAAGTCTCCCTTCCTATGGGCCTGCATTTCAACTGTGGAGGAACTGTCCTGGGAGTTCCAGCAATTCAAAGAGGACATGTCCTACTCCCCACCTGTACAGGCCCATATCTCAGCTATTAGGAGTAGGCACTCCCCTGCTCAAGAGAGAGATTATGGAAGGTACAGACCACGGGGTACCCTGTGGTTTTACCTACATGTCCACAGAGAGGACAAGAGGAAGTGGGATGGAAAACCCACTTTGAACCAAGCTGCACGAGTCAGTGAGTTGCAAAGGAAAACAATCGCAAAAGGGGACTCTACCAAGAAAAATGCCACTTCAGTTTCCAGTGGGAAATTCCCCAGACAGAGTAGAAGGGCTAATCTTACTTCTGATTCTCCCCAAGGGACCTCTAAGTCATTTTCACAAGAAGAGAGTGACTCTGATCAGGATTAGAGGGGTCTTGCCTCCAGCCAGGTGGAGGAAAGGGACATTCTGGTTTACTAGACTGTGTGGATCCCGTGGCCTGGCACGTCAGACCCGCAGGAGGCTTTAGTGGGTACTGGTGCAGAGTGCACCCTGATGCCATCAAGCTATAGAGGGTTTGAACCCATCTGTATTTCTGGGGTGACAGGGGGATCCCAACAGCTCACTGTACTGGAGGCTGAAAGTGAGTCTAACTGGGAAGGAGTGGCATAAACATCTCATTGTGACTGGCCCAGGGGACCTGCGCATCCTTGGCATATTATTAGGAATAAAATGGTAAGATGGGCATCACCAGATCCCAATGGATATGATCAACAAGATAGCAGCTATGTCCCTGCCAAGCAGTAAAAAGGAAACACAGGCTTTCTTGGGTGTTGTGGGTTTCTGGAAGATGCATATCCCAGACTACAGTCTGATTGTGAGCCCTCTCTATCAAGTGACCTGGAAGAAGAACAATTTTAAACAGGTCCCTGAGCAGCGACAAGCCTTTGAATCAATTAAACAGCAGATTGCACATGCAGTAGCCCTTGGGCCAGTACGGGCAGGACAAGATGTTAAAAATGTGCTCTACACCACAGCTGGGAAGAATGGTCCTACCTGGAGTCTCTGTCAGAAAGCACCTG
Organism: Actenoides hombroni; assembly: GCA_024336885.1. Classification (NCBI taxonomy): domain Eukaryota; kingdom Metazoa; phylum Chordata; class Aves; order Coraciiformes; family Alcedinidae; genus Actenoides; species Actenoides hombroni. The sequence goes on along the minus strand of WUAM01009935.1, from coordinate 5,517,629 downwards.
GGAAGACTTGAGGCCGACCCCAAGGGTTTTGGAGTCGAGGATATCAGGGGCCCGCTACACTCTTGCTGAAAAAGAGATATTGACAGGGTGTGAAAGAGTTTGAGCTCCTTTGGAAGTAATTGATACTGAAGAACAGCCATAAAATGGTGGCTGAAACAAAATGGTGGTCCCCTATGTTTGTAGGGTGTCCTGGTTTGAGTGAGAATAGAACTAATTCTGTTCAGTGATCTTACATTTCAGCTCAGTTCTTCTAACTATCTGCACTTTCTGAAGTTAACAGCCTGCTTTCACAGACAGTGTCTGCTTCTAGCAGTGACGTTTAGAGTTAGTACCAAGGATTGGTATGCAGACCAAGGTCACTGCTGGACCTTGTGTACCACATTGGGGGGTGCAGAAAGTAAAAGGCTGCAACTGCAGGGAGAAGCGGACAGGACAGGTGACCCTAAACTGACCAACGAGGTATTCCATCCCATATACGTCATATTTGGAATAAAGTGGAGGGATCACGAGGGTCTCGCCCCTCTCTTTGCCCTCTTGGACCGCTTTGCCAGCCTTGCTTGGCTTGACTCGGGTCCTCTTCCGGTTTCTTCCGAGGAGCATCCGAGGAGGACTCTGTCCGTTCTGCCTTCGATCCTGATCTGCGTGTTCCTGAATCCGGTACCAGAATCCAGATCCTGAACACAGCTCCCGTCTGCTGTGGGGCCCAGTCTGGGACTCTCCCAGTGCCTGCTCCACAGCATCAGTGGTGAAGGTGACGTAATTACCATCGGGGGGGGTTGGGTTTGATACTGGTTTTGTATATATTCCATTTTATTATTATAATTTCCATTAAAGCTGTTCTAGTTTCCTTTTCTAATCACTAAGTCTCTCTCCCTCATTCCCTTTCTCTTCCCCTTTGGGGAGGGAGGGGGGTTAACAGAGAGCATCTGTTATAGGTCTAAGGGGCTGCCCTGTCGAATAAAGTAAAAGGACTCCTCTGTCTCCTTTTTGGACATAAAACTCTGGTGTTTGTGGATTGATTTTCCTGACAGTAGGATTAACGGTTGGACTCGATGATTCCAAGGGTCTTTTCCAACCTGAATGATTCTATGATTCTAACTCAGTTCTATTGCCAAGTTTACAAATGGCTAATTAGAAAAATATTTCAATGGTGTGGACATCAAATGCTAGTTTAGATTTTCTGGTGATGGCTTTCTCAAACAAATTTATATATAATGTGTTGTGTCAACCTTCTCATCCTTCATATGGGCTTTTATTAAAGCTATTAGTATACCATCACAATATTAAGGAAATGCCTTTATTGTGAATACAATATTTCCTTCTTCAACGGTGGCAAACAAACTATCTTCCATACTTATTCTGGACCTCCACGCTGTAAAATAAAAGCAGACAGTTAAAAATAGTCCACTAAAAGAATGGGAAATGGAGATCAAATATTTTCCACTGTTTTAGATAACAGAGTTCTAGTTTTAATTTACAATTTAGACATTGATTTTTAATCTATATTAGAACATGTACAGTGTCAGAGTATCAGCATCTACCCCTAACAGCTTTGTTTTTTTCATGGGAGAATACAAAAAGATCAACACCTGCAACCTATAGCTGCTTCCAATTTTCCCCACTCTGAAGAAACCTGTAACTTTAGAAAGGTCTGATAAACACAGCAGTGGCAAACAGAAGTTTTAGAACTATTTTCTCTGACCAAATTCCTAAGTGCAAAGTAAAAACAAAGCCAAAGCCAGACATTACAATCTTTATGAGAAATTGAAAGGTACTCAGTTCATTATTTTGCCAACAACTTACCTTGCCATTAGAAAATTAATGCTAGCAGTCAAGAAGTGTATTACTATGGAAAATAATTAATTTTATTTCTAATTATAATATCCTACTGATGTACATGCAGGAAAAATTATTTCCTCTACTAACATGATCAGACTGTACGTGTCCTTATCATTTAACAAAGCTATGTGTCTTTGCATTTCAAATTCGCACCCATCTCTCTAGTTCTTCAAGTTTTGTGCATTCTCCCTTTTTAAGCATCAGTGTTTACAACTGAAAACTGTTACAGAACAAAAGCAAGTTTTTCTTGCCTTTCACGTGTAATGCCATATTTGCAAATATTGCAGAAAATACTTATATCAAGTTTAATAAAATGTTTCCACTACTAAAAATATAAGAGTTAACTTACTAATACATAACTTATAAAAACTAGTTTGAGAAATATTCTGGACTTCAGTCACCTGGTAATAGCCTTTGCCGGTCTAAGAACAGACTCTTGTATTCCTTACCAGCATATTCAAATTACACGTTAAATAGTTGTTACAAAACAGGTAGTGACTGTGATTATTGTAGGCTACAACTATCATTAGCTATCTGCACATCTGTTTTAAGTCTGTATCTTTCTAATCAGTGATACCACAAGCTACTAATTAGTGAGAGTTGGGTACCTTGTGTATTAAGATTTTGTAGTTTGGGTATCGTGCATCAAAGCTGTGAAAACTCCAAGTATAAACTTACCAAGAATTACAATGTAATACCGTATTTTAAACTTGGAAGGTGTAGAAGATAAATCCTAGGCAAATATAGACAATACACACTAAGAAATGAAACTTACTTGAATATATTCAATCTCTTCATCTGACATAAGTTTCCTTTTGTATTTCTGAGGTAAGGTTCTTGCTAATTCAGAAGTGTCTGGTATACCTTGTACTCTACTAACAGGTAAAATATTTTGAAATGCCAGTGATCTGTTTACTACAGACTCCTGTGCTTTTGAAGCACTGAGAGATGGCATACTTGCTTGTAGAGATTCCTGTACTGAAAACCAGATTGAAAACCATTACAGTAATATAACAAGACTGTAAAATTAATTAGTGAGCAGCCAATAAAAGTTACTAGTTATTGACAATTTTCTTCATGATAACAAATACTTAAAAGAATTAAAAGATACTCTACTTCTCACAAGCTGTTTTTAATGTTGTTAAATATACCAAGAACACAGTGAAAAAATTCTGAAAGTAAAAGAAAGCATATTTGAGTGGTAGAAATACTTATGTGGAAACAGAAAATAAATCAGCATATATCCTAAAGAAAGGCTTTTTTCACTGGGAAGTTGTACTTGCAGAAAAAGCATAAAGCATCAAGTGTGTGTGTGGAGGGGGTTACACAGAAACATAACTAGGATAAATAACTAACATCCACAAAGATGATGCTTTTTGTTTACTACAACTGTAAAGACAGACAAGTGAAAGAGGTAGAGGCTTACAGAAAGATAAAGTTCACAACTATGACATACCACAACATGCAATACAATGCTGTACCCATTTTTAATATTACAAAGTGGCACCAACAAAGGAAGGTCCCAGAGTGAGAAGGAAGAGAACACATCATCAGGAGCACAGTCTGAACCGGGGGCATGCAATTAAGCTGAAAATTTAAAATTTAAGAACAGGAGGCAAAGGGAACAGAAGATGAAAACAGAAGAAAACCACATAAAAGATAATGGTTTTGGGTAGCAACAACTACAGAGTACTCTTGTTTCAAGAAATAACACACCTTATATATGAAAAAAAACACCAAACAAAATCAAAACCCACAATGGTTTCTCCAAATTTATTTTTTATGCCATATAAATATTTAGAGATTTCCCTAAGATTTTCCTCTGTTGTATGTTTTAAAGTCTGAAGTGTAGCTGAAATAGAAGCATTAGCCAATTGACCTGAAGTCAAGACTTAAAAATACCTGACCTAATACTGCTATTGCTTAAGCTCAGATATAGTCCCTACTACAGTTTTTCTTTCCCTGTTTGAGACCATCATGTTGCAGTAGTAATATGATAATAGAATCTGTCTGGCCTTTCAAGCACTTACATCCCTAAAAGTAGTCTTGATCTGTAGATCTCTGTTTAGCTATGTAGAAGCAACAGTCTGGTACAGTGAAACACAGTTATTACCACAGCGTTCAAGCAAAGTGAGGTAGTTTACTAGTGAGGTGACAGAAAATGATTAAGGTATAAAAGTCTAACATATTTAAAACATATAGTCACAAAAATCTTTTGATGTAAAGATAAACATGAGATGAGTAACATGTTTTTAAGCTTTTGAGAAAGCAATTCACTGGATGAGAGGTGGTGCAATTGGCTGAAGCGGGCACAAGATACAAAACACTGACTGAAAGTTATCGCAGAAAATAGTTTCTGAAGAATTCACAGGTAAGTCAGAAGTGGCACTGATGTGCACTGCAGATACTTTGCAATGTTAATGGATAAACTAAACTTAAAGCTAAATCCCAAATGTGATAATGCTGTGACAAATATGTGGTACGGTATAATTTCTAAACAAGTGAGAATAACAGCAGAGCTTATTAAAACATCTACTACTTAAACTTCAAATGCTTGACTCAAAAGGAGTATTAAAACAATATACAGCTCATTAACTTTGATGTCTAAATGTACCAATATTTGGGTTCCTATAAATATAGGTATAAAAATTAATGCCAAAGATTGCAATGAATTTTTTCTCAGCATTAATTAATAGCATAAGGAAACACTCCTTAAAACGTACAGTGGGATGACACTCTCAGCTATAATCAGGGTTTTAAATACCAGACATCACACACTCCAATTAGGAAAAGAAAGGATGAGGAAAATGCAATATCATTTCTGCAAATAGCACAGAATACCTAATGTTGCTTCAAACTGACTTGGGCACTATTGCTTCAGGCAAATATTAGTATTCACAAAAACGGAACATTGTGTATATGTAAGAAAACAACACTGGAAATCATTGTTAATCTGCCTTGACCAAGAAATAAAGACATGTGCATATTATATATATTCCCACAGTTGTATAGAGTCTGAAAAGGAAGAGTCAAAAGGTTACCTTCAAACTAAAACAATTATGGTTCAGAAACCCTGCTCAAAATCAGCCGAGTTGCACAGCTGAAGCAGAAAAACTGTGTGCTGGTTCTTATATAAAACAGTTAAAGCAAAGAAGTGTGGCACAAGTTGTTGATGAAATACTTACTTTTAGATCTGGGACTACTTCTGTCTGGGAACTTAATTAATGGAGTATGTGGCTTGACCACCTAGAACAAGACACGATAGTAGGAGAAAAAGAAAGAATAAAATATATATTTCTAGACAAACATTAACTTTACAATAATAAAATGGAACATACAACATATTAAACAACCACTTCTATACTGCTGCTTCTTCATGCACCACCACTCTGATAAACGTAAGTAGTAAGTTCTATTTTTACCCAAAGAGAAATTTCACCTTTGAAGGCATTCCTCCACCCTGGTGTTCAGAACAGGAATAAGCATTCTCTGCCTTTTCTCACAGCAATCAGTGTATATGCAGAAATATCTACCACAGTAGCATAAATGGAATGTTAAAAGTTTTAGCATGTGGAATTGCTAGCTGTCCTCCTTCTATTTTTACTCCTGCTGAAAGGATGGAAATTCCATTGCTGCCTTCTTAGATTTGCTGTTCACTGCCTGTACCTACTTATCTCCTGGTGCTAGTCTTATCTACAGCAGGCCCACAGCTTGTTTTGTAAAGACAAACCTTCATTCCTTACATACATCTGGGAACTTATACAGATGATAGTATATAAATGAGTCCAGGATCAATATGCTTAGGGCCTTCTTCTGCACATATCTTTTTCTTGACAGTATCACTGTATCCTTCAAACAGCAACCTGTGAGGGACAAGGCAGAGTCCTTCGGTGCCAGGAGGACAGGACACTCTCAGCAAGGAAACATGGCAAAGTCCCATCTGCACCAGCTGCACCATCTTGCATCAGCTCTACTTGCAGCTCACAGGCTCTCACTACCTGCCAGCAAACCCTGTCTGTGTCTCTTTCTGTGCACATCCTTGGGCCAAGAGCTACACTGAGGTTTGCCATCAGCCACAGCCCTAGCAGTGGCTGTACCTGAGGCAGAGTATCTGAGTTGTTGGCATCTACCCTTTCTCCACTTTCAGGAAGGAGCCTGTCGTGGTTTAGGCCCAGCCAGCAACTAAGCACCACATGGTCACTTGCTCACTCCTCCCCCCTCCCTATGGGATGGGAAGGAGAACGGGGAGAAAAAGGTAAAACCTCATGGGGGTGACATCACATGGCTAGAAATGAGCTTATATTGGGTTTGATTTTTCCATTAAATTAGAAGGAGCTGTGAACTCCCTCGAGGGTAGAGAGGCCTTACAGAGAGATCTGGATAAACCGGAGAGCTGGGCAATCACCAACTGTATGAAATTTCACAAGAGCAAGTGCTGGATTCTGCACCTGGGGTGGGATAATCCTGGTTATACATACAAATTTGGGTTATACATAAGAAGTGGTTGAATCACCATCCTTGGATGTATTTAAAAGCTTTCTAGATATGGTGCTCCAGATATGGTGTAGTAGTGGCCCTGGTGGAGTAGATAATGGTTGGACTTGATAATCTTGAAGGACTGTTCCAACCATAGCAATCGTGCATGATTCCGTGAATAAGAATGGTTAAAATGGATAACATGAAAAGATGTGACAGTCTTGAAAGATCCCATCTTTCAAAATTAAGTGAAAGCTATCAAAGGAACACCTTTCAGTGGTCTCAAGTAGATCTTTGTTCAGCATGTCCAAGGTTTGCATATCTATCCGTCATAGGGTGGTCTTCCAATTGCATTTCAATCCTTAGCAAGCTCAGATTCAGTGTAATTAAAAATTGTATTTGCACAAAATGTAAGAAAAAGCATTGTTACCACAGCACATTATGTTTTACACTGCTCATGAGATGGTGTTTCACATCCCATAAAAGAAATTAATGGCAACTTACTGTGCATGCCAGAATGTTGTGGTTTAACCTGGCAGGCAGCTAAACACCACACAGTCATTTGCTCACTTCCCTGCAGTGGGATGAGGGACAGAATCTGAAAAAGGTAAACCTCATGGGTTGAGATAAAGACAGTTTAATAGAACAGAAAAGGAAGGGAAAATAATAATAATGATAAAAGAATACACAAAACAAATGATGCACAATGCAATTGCTCACCACCTGCTGACCGATGCCCAGCCAGTCCCCAAGCAGCGAGCCGCCATCCTTCAGCCAACTCCCCCCATTTTATTGTTCAGCTTGACGTCATATGGTATGGAATATCACTTTGGCTAGTTTGAGTCAGCTGTCCTGGCCGTGTCCTCTCGCAGCTTCTCATGCACCCTCAGTTTCCTCACTGGCAGAGCAGTATGAGAAGCTGAGAAGTCCTTGACTTAGTGTAAGCACTGCTCAGCAACAACTAAAATATCAGTGTGTTATCAACATTATTCTCATCCTAAATCCAAAACACAGCACTGTACCATCTACTAGGAAGAAAATTAACTCTAGCCTAGATGAATCCAGAAGACAGGAAAAGCAAAATTATGCCTTTAAAAAAAGATATCTTATTTTTGAAAATACTTTCTCTCTCACATTTCCCTTTTCATTGAATAATCTGTGTTTATAAGGAAATCCACTCAATCTCCTAATAATGACCTAGAGTAAACATCTGACCTGCACTGCTTCAAGTGCCTCTTTGTTTAGACATGAATTACTCCTTTCTGTCTTTTGTATACTGCCTAAAGTAAAGACAAATGATACAAGGGACCTTTTACAGTATCAGTTGTGGCAGAGGTTACACCCGTGTTTATCTGATCCTCTTTTATTGCATTACTAGTGGAAAGATAAACTGCTGGACATACAATAATCATTAATTTCAAGGCACATATTCACATTGGATTTTTAATTTAAAATTTATTAGATGTGAGAAAAGCAACTGTCAAGGTTTCTAGTCATCTGTAAAACCTGAGGCACTCTCATGTAATAAAAAATTTCTTTCCAATATCAGTGCTCGACTAATTTTAAAATATGAGTGCCTACTATATTTGCATTAGGAAACACCTATTTTCCTGCCTGCTCAGTTTCACAGTTCAATCAGCTGTAGCAGCTTTGGTGTCCCATCTCACTGAATACACCCTCTGCTACCAAGCACCAGTGTCAAATAAAACAGCAATGACAAAACCTGGTAAAGGTCTGTCATTATTTAACCTCTGCTGGCAACTAAATACCACCCAGCTGCTCACCCACTGATTACACACACACTCTCTCCCTTCTGTGGGATGGGAAGGAAAATCGGGAGAAAAGAAGGTGAAACCCTGTGGGTTGAGATAAGGACAGTTTAATAGAACAACACAAAGAGAGAAGAAACAACAGTATTAATGACAATACTAATGCAATAATATATAAAGCAAGTGATATAAACCATGAGATTCTACCAGTACCTGAGACATGCTTTCCCTGATCCAGCTGCAAGCCTGAAAACATGCAACCCCTCCCCAGTCCAGCCTTCCCCTTATATAGTAGGCATAACATCAGTATGGTATTGAATATCAGCACCACCGGCGACAGATCTAAATGAGGCATAAACACGTCGATGGTCACTTGCTGAGACCACACCCCCATAAAAGAAGCCCTTCAGGAGCAAACAACCAGTGAGTGGGCATCACCTGAAAGCACCAGGTCAAGGGTGGGCTCCCTGGATGGTGGAACAGACCAGGCAAACAGGTCATGGCAGTTCACACATGTAGGGCGCTGAAAGCCTGCAAAGATGTCCAGGAAGCAACGGTAACCTCTCGTCAGAAGGCCATAGCATCCCTGAGCTCTGCACCCACTAGCTCAGATGCAGCTTCCCAGACAGAGCTCTCCTGGGAACATACTGCCACCTGGCCATTGAGCTGGAGGTTGTGCCCGGCTCTTATGCTGGATGGCAGCGGTGAGCACACCTGTGGGGGATGTGCCCAGGTAGAGGAGCGCCTTCACATAGTGGCGGGGCTCCAGGAGGACTTAAGCAGGCTAAGAACTATCAGGGAGTGCAAGAAAGAGCTAGATCGCTGGAGCAGCATCCTGTCCTCCCTGAAACAAACCCAACAAGCAGCCAGAGCTCCAGATACAAAGGAGGAGATAGAGGATACACATCCTCTATCTGCATGGCTGAACATGGTGATTTAGAGGACAGGGGTCAACAACAAGAAGTTCTTGCCTTACATGGCAGGCATGTCTCCCCAGTAATCCCTCCACAGGTGCCCTTGCAAAACAGATATGGAGTCCTACAGGAGGAAACGACTAATAACAAGGCCCTGCAGAAGGAACCAGTTAATAACAAGGAAGATGGTTCACCCAGGTCAAGAGCACCACCTAGACTAAGTCACTCATGACCACACATCAAAACTGATTGCATAAAGAAAAACAGATGGGTCATTGTCATGGGTGACTCCCTCCTGAGGGGTGTAGAGGGTCTAGTACGCAGACCGGAGCCAGTTCATAGGGAAGTCTGCTGCCACCCTGGGGCCCAGGTAAAGGATATATCTAGAAAACTTCCCACCCTGGTGACACCTTCAGATTATTACCCACTTCTTGTTTTTCAGGTGGGGAGCAATGATGGGGCCACCAGAAGTCCACAAATAATTAAGAGAGACTTCAGGGCCTTGGGGCAACTGGTTAAGGGACCAGGAGCATAAATCATGTTCTCCTCCAGTTGCAGGGATTAATGAGGATGTTAACAGGAGAAGTCAGCAGATCAATTCCTGCTGCCAAGCCTGGTTTTATAGGCAGGGCTTTGGGTTCTTTGATCATGGGTTGGTATGCACAACACCAGGCCTGCTGGAAACAGATGGGAACCACCTGTCTCAGAGGGGGAAAAGGATCCTGGGGCAAGAATTAGCAGGGCTCATTGAAAGAGCTTTAAAATAGATTGGAAGGGGGGAGGGGATATAACTGGGCCTGCTAGATATAAGTCTAGGGGAAGCATGCCAGTGTTTGTAGGATAGCATGTTAATGAGGACCCTCATTTTACCATCTCAGTGGAGACAGGGGTGGGAGATACATGGGGCAGTAAAGACATGAGGGTTATTGATGGGTTAGAATCCATAGAAACACCTGAGAGCAGTCAGGTAGGAATTAGCGCTTCCACCCATGTCCTGGTTTGAGTGAAAACAGAACTAATTCTGTTCAGTGATTTTACTTTTCAGCTCAGTTCTTCTAATTAACTGGGCCAGCGCGGAGGGGCGTGGCCAGCGCGGAGGGGCGTGGCCAGCGCGGCCGGGCCGAGCGGCGCTTTCCCGGAGGAAGCGGCAGCGGCAGCGCCCGGCCGGGGACGGCCCCGGGATCGGTGGCGGGGAGTGGGCTGTACAGGGTCCGTCACCCCCAGCCCCGCCGGTCCCCTCCACCCCCCGCCACACACAAACAGCCACACGACAGGGCGGGGTTCAGCGCTTTTATGGCCCCAGGTCCCCGGCGAGTGCGGGGTGGGGTTTGGGTACAGAGGGGGGTGACACCGGCGGACAGCTCCCGGGGACAGCAGCACTTCGAGGGGGTCCTGGGCCGGAGGGAACCCGGGGAAGGGACGGAGAAGGGAGCTACAAGGGAAGGGTGGGGGAGCTGGGGAATCTGCTCTGGGTCAGGGCTCAGTGTTGGTCTGGATTTGGGACACGGGGACCCACTTCACATTGGATCGTGGCTGTTGGGATCTGCTTTGGTTCAGGTCTGGCTGTTAAGACACCTGCTTTGGGCTGGATTGAGGACATGGGGACCTGCTTCGTGTCCGATCGTGGATGTTGGGATCTGCTTTGTTTCATGTCTGGATATTGGGATCTACTTCAGGAGAGATTTAGGATGTGGGGACCTGCTTCACACTGGATGTTGGGCATTGCTTTGGGTCAGGTCTGGACGTTGGAATCTGCTTCATGTCAGATTTATGACGCTGGGATCTGTTCCACATCAAATTCAGGATGCTGGGATCAGCTTCATGTTGGATTTGGGCCTCTGCGTTCTGGCGTGTGTCAGACCTGGGTGGGGACAGGGGCCGTCCCCTGCGTCAAGCGGCCCCAGACACTGCAGGGCAGCACCCAGAAGCTCGGCAACAGTCTGTCTGTCCGTCACAACTCCGCATGGTACTGCTCCGCTTTGAAGACCTCGCTGGGTTGCATGAAGATGCCCTCCATCACCTTCCAGTAGTTATTCTGGCTGGAGGCGGCCATGCCATGCACCTCCTTCTGCCCATGGATGGGTCGCCCGTACTGCTCCCCCGTCACCGAGAGGAAGACGTCGGTGGAGGTGTGCTGGAAGCGCACCTCGCCGTCCCGCGCCCAGTAGGTCCCGCTGCACACCACTGTCCAGTCGTCCAGGTAGTCACCCTCGCCGGCCTCCCCGAATGCACTCACCTCCTGAGGGTGAAAACGAGAAGGGGCTGGGGGAGTGAAGAGGGACCTGCTTGGGACTGGGGCTCTGTTGGGACTTGGTCGGTTTGAGACTCGGGTGCTGGGGAGGCAAGGGGAAGCCAGTAGGGACTGGGGAACAAGGTGGGACCGGTCAGGACCCAGCTGGGACCAGGGAACAAGGCAGTGCTAGCAGGGACATGGGGGACAAAGGGGATCCCGTTTGAACTGGGGAACAAGGTGGGGCTGGTAGGGACAGGGGGTACTTGGTCAGGACGAGGGAACAAGGAAGTGCTGGTAGGGACAAGGGGGACCTGCTAGGGACAGGGAGAACCCAGTAGGGACTGGAGAACAAGACAGTGCTGGGAGGGACATAGGGGACAAGGGGCACATGGTTGGGACTAGTAGGGACAGAGAGAACCTGGTAGGGACTAGGAGACAAGATGGGGCTGGAAGGGACAAGGTGGACTCAGTCTGGACTGGTATGGATGTGGGGAACAAGAGGGATCCAGCTGAGACTGGTAGGTACTGGGAGAACCCGGTGGGGACTCAGGGGACCCGGCAGGGCCCGGGTGACAAGGGGAGCCCTGCTGTGCCTGGGGAAAGCGGCAGGGCCCTGGGGATGAGACAGTCTCCCGGAGGTCCCGGCAGGTACCTGGTTCCCGGAGAGCGGGGAGGCGAAGCGGTGGCTGTGGAGGTTGCGGCCGGTGCCCAGGTGGGTGAGGCGGATGGCCTGCCCGCAGCGCACCGGCGTGCCCCGCTCGCACACGGCTGCCGTGCGGCCCCGCACCCGCCAGTAGCTGTTCCCGTCATCCGCCGCCGACACCCCGGTCACCGACTGCTGCCCGCTGCCTGCGGAAGGGCGAGAACCGCGATCAGGCCCGGCCCGGCCCGGCCCGGCGGGTGCGGTACCGGTACCGGCACCGGCTGGTGGATGGGGGGACGCGTGTGTTCTGTTACCGGAGCCGTAGCGCACGTCGTGCGAGTGCAGCCGGACGTTGTGCCTCACGTTGAGCAGCTTCACCACGGAGCCGCAGGTGACGGGCCCGGGGCCGCCGCGCACCGCCGCTCCCAGCGCCAGCACCAGCACCGGCAACCGCCACCGCGCCGCCATCGCCGACTCCGCCGCCGCCACCACCGGAAGCGGAAATGGTGCCGCTCCGCCCCTCCGGAGGTCGCAGCTCGTCTGCTCCGCCCCGCCTCGCTCGCCGCCGCCGCCGCGGAGGCCTCCATTTTCCCTCGGCCCCGCGGGTAAGGCCGCGCCGGCCGGGCCGGGGCCGGGGACCGGGGGGGGAGTAAGCGGTGGCTAGAGGGGTGGCCGGCAAGGCCCGCGCGACCCCGGTACCGGCTGGGAGGGGGCTGTTGTCAGGGGAACAGCGGGGACGCGCCGGGCCCGGGGCATCTTCGAGGCCTCTGGGCCGGCTCTGAGGCCCGGGCTGGGCGGCTCCGGTGGGACTGGGCCTCGGTGAGGGTGGTCAGGGCGGCGGGGAGCGCCCGGTGTTTGGCGTCGGGCTGGGCCGCAGGCCCGGCTTTGGGTGAGGGGGCGGCGAAGGCAGCGGTGGCCCCTCCGGCGCTGGTTGCGGGCCGCGGGTGGGGCTGGCGGCAGCGGGAGTTTCTCGGGGCCGGGGTCCCGGTTGAGGCCCGTGCCGCAGCGGGGTGACCCCGGCTCGGGCGGAGAAGGCGAGGCGGGGGGAAGGGGTGCCGAGGCCCGGGTGAGGGGCTGCTCCCCCGGGAACGGGAGGGTGCCGCAGCCCCCCCTCCCCCCGCCGGGGCGGGCCCGGTTCCCCTCTGGCAGAGAGCGCGGCAGAGCCGGGGGCCGCGAAATATCGCTGACATGGTAGGAAAGGCTGGTGGATGGGAGGTGATGGCCACGGGGAGCATCGCCTGCTTTCCTGGAGCCGGGAAAAGGGTCGGAGCTTTGTTTCCCAGGTAGGCCGGTGGTCCCGAGCACCCCACTCCCCAGGTGTGTTCCCAGAGCCCTGCCTTTGGGTTTGCAAACCTCTGACAAGGTCCTCCATGAAAAGCTGAGGGGAAGCAGCCTGGGAAGACCCTGTTGGGGTTTAATAGCTGACTAAAGCATCGCAAAAAAGGGAGGGATGAGTGGCCCTCACGGCAGTGAGGTTTTTGTGGAGTTCCACAGTCATCTCTGTTGCTTTTTTCTTTTTTTTTTTTTTTTCCCCTCTCATGAATATGGTGGTGTGGAGAAGGAAAATTTAGGTTATTTAGAATAGCTAATCTGGGAGCCTGCAGAGACCAGGTAATACTGATGCGAGACAGCAGCGGGTGTAATGGAGGTAACAAACATGCCAGCAATTGGCTCTACATCAGCTTTTGCTGTTCAGGAAAGAGCTGGTGGTGTCTCGGCAATTGTTCCTTTTAAATCATCGCTTCAAATTCCTCCGGTAACCTAAAAAGGATATTTGAGAATTTCTTTAAAGGAGCAGAGAACAAACCAGAAAACATCACTACGCTGCTGCGTGAGTCGTTGGCAGTTTGTGTGCTGACTGCTGCTGGTGGTTCTGGTCGGCCTGTCTCAAAAGGGGAGCACTGGAGAAGGCAGGGGTAGGAGTGGCACAGACCAGCAGGTTTCTGGGCGAGCAAAGCCTTGGTTTCCCCACCTCGGGGGAGAAGCTGGCAGACAAGGAGATGTGATGCAGGTACATGAAGTCATGGGCAGGTCAGAGAAAGTGAGGAGGGGACATCAGTTTTCTGTTTCTTACAGGAAATTATGATGCAGCAGGTCTAAAATAAACAGGAGGAAGTGCTTTTTCACACACTGTGCTACTAAACTGTGGCACTGGGCCACAGGATGTTCTGCAGCCCAGTAGCACTGGTGGTGGTGGTGGGACCAAGGGGGAGCATTCATACTCACGAAGCAGGTATGGGAAGTTCCCGAGCTGCAGTGGCTCCCTGGCTGGACTTTCCCTGTCGCAGCATCGTTGGTCTGCAGTTGTGGGTTTGCCCCTGCAGCCGAGGAAGGCGGGAATGTCTGGTTTAGGGGACGGCTTCAGGGGCTTATGAAACAGCTACAGAAACTAAATACAAAACTAAATGTTGCTGATGCCCTCTCGGGGCTGGCAGGCCCTGGCAGAGATTGGCCCTCCAGAAATCCCTGCCTGTACCAAGGAGGGGCTCTGCGGGAGGGCTCAGTGCCGGTGAGGTGCCCGTGGTCCCTTCCAGTCCTTCACAGGGATGGTTTTGTCAAGCTCGTAAGCTTCAGATTAAAAGATGCCAGTGTGATCTTGTCTGAAGTCTGTGGTGGGATGGAGCCTTGAGATCATTGCTTAGTCATGAGTGGTGAATCTACACATGGCTTTTTTTTTTTTTTGCGCTTTTCGCCCCCCCCCCCCCCTTTTTTTTTTTTTTTTTTTTTAAACAAAAACGTCTTTTCTCGGCCCATATAATGAATATGTAGCTAACTTTGTTAAATATGCATGCTTCGGTGTAATAAATACCTGCTTGATGGACACTTCGGTGTGCAAGCTAGGAGGAGCGATCTCCCTTGCACCCGGTGCAGTAATAAACATACCTGCTTTATAACCTTTCACGGGTTGTGGAGTTTGATTTCTGCACGTCAGGTGCTTTGGCTTAACGAACCATCTCAAGGTCTGTTTGATCTCTGCCAGGTGAGAAGTCACATGTTTCAAAACATCAAAACATCTAATGATATGATCAACTCTACCCAACAAATGCCTAAACTATGCAAGTGAGGCTAAGAATACAAGTAAGGCTAAAAAGATATAAAATTTCTGTGTATCAACCAGGAAATAACCTGGGATATCAATCCTTTCACACAGGAAGGGTACTCTGGCAGTTCAAAGCAGCAAAATACATGGGCTTGGTATCATCCACTGAGAGCCAGCCAGTGAGAGTATTCCTGTTGGTTGTAACGTGCACAATTTATACTAAAGTTATCCATCTCTCCTATGGGAAAAATCTGACTGCAAACATAAAACACCTCCTCTTCCCCTTCCACTACCAGCCCAGAAGGGCTAACACACAAGCTTCAATTTGCAAAACTTCATTCCAGGTTTCCCTTAGAGAGACCCCTTTAACTAGTAGACAGCTTAGCTTTATAACCTGGCTTCTCTGACTTAATACCTGTCTGGTGCATAGTGCTTGGTGCACAATGAAGTGCTTAGTCAAACTTTGAGGTGCTCTATTCCACCGGGGAACTCTCTTATTACAGGTGAATTAAAAGGCAGACAGAATAATTTAATTATGCTGCTTTAAAACTGATGTGGATGGATGTGTACTTTTCCTTATGTCTACCTGGCTCACATGGACTTTTTCCTATGCTTATAGAGGCAAAAAAATAGAGTAACTCAAACCAAATGATCCCTGTTTTGCAAGTGACATTGTAGATGAAAGAGGAAGAGAGGAAAAAGAGAAAAATGTGATGTGTAGTGATTCAAAGATCAGAGCTTCCAAGCCCCCTTGCTTTCTATCACTCCTCACCGAAGTGGGAGGCCAGGTGTGGCTGGGCAAGGATTCCAATAACAACGCGGTGTTATTAAGCAGGTATTCTTTATTGTAGCGCTGGATGCACAGGGGATCACCCCTCCAAATGTGCGTACCACCTGCAGTTAACCAGGACATACTTATACAACATACACATGACTATGCATTAGATTTCTGAAAATTCGGTTTAGTTTTCCAAGAAATTATTAACATATGTGTCCACCCAATCTCTGCCTAGTCTTGCATGGGCGATTACTCTATTAGGGTCTTAGAGTGGTCTTCCTCATTTCTGCTGACAAACCTGCAGAACCAGTTTTAACAGGTCTCCTGCTGTGCCGACATCACCTTCTTTGTTTTGGTCAAAGACCCTTACATTCTGTTCCCTAAAGAATGCATGCAACCTTGCAAACAAGTGTTGATAAGTACAATAATTAGTTTAGGTTAGCATCTGAAGATAGAGACAAGATTAGTAAGATTTCCTTACCAATTTACAACAATTAATCCCCCTCTCTGCATCCTTCCTCACACACAACTGCCACCTGCGTTTTGGACAAAACCCCTCCATTTTGGATCAAAAGGATGAAAACCCGCTGATTTTAAGGGTAAGCGCTGTGCTCTGGTGCATCCCGGTGGGAGTGTCCCCTCAGCCCCTCTGGGCAGCTGCGCAACCCCTCGTGAGGGGACAAGGGCAGGTGTCGAGGCAGCCATGGCCGCTGAGGGAAGGAGCTGTGGTATATAAGGCAAAATACCGCCTCTGAGCCTGACTCGCCACCTTCATCCAGTCCCGGGGGAGCCTATCGCTGTACCCTGGTGGGAGAGAAATAGAAGGTACTGGAGGAGCCCCTCGGTAAGGCCGGAGCTGGAGATAGGCACGAACACCACCACCCGCCCCTTACGGAAAGGGGTGGGGGCTCCCTTCGCCCTGCTGTGGTGACGTCACCGGGAGCACCTCCTGATTGGGCCGGCTGGGGCAGGTGATCTCGCGGCCTGACGTCAGCGGGTCGCTGGGGAGGCGAGGTGGAGGGCAGGTAGATAAGATGGCGTTGCTTGGTTGTGGGGCTGGAGGTGGTGGTATGGTACAGGTTTTGTAGGAGTGGGTGGGAGGTAGTGACCGCGGAGACAGCTAGAGCTGCTAGGTGTCGCGCAGGTAACGAGCGGGACAGTAGGGGGTGGAGGTGTTGGTTTCCCTTGTAGTGGGACTGAGGCAGGGGGGTAGTAGTCGGCCGCTCTCTGGGCCTTCCGGCCTGCCGCTGGGGCGATCTTCTCTGCCGATTCTCCGAGGTGAGCTTCCCCCGTAGTGATTCAGCAGACATGAAGTGCCGGCAGGCTGACTGGGGAGGCACTGACCTCTCGGGAAGGACTCTCAGGTTGGGAGGCTGCTCCCCGGTCTTGGGAGGGGAGCAAGCCTGTAGACGCTGTGTTAGCGTGTGGCTAACACAGCTTTTACGGCATCTCGATACTGCTTTTGAAGATATCGTTTAATGGAGGTGAGAATATGCACGGTCAGCTCAGAGAGATGGAGTCCTGGTACTCTGTCCTGGGCTAGACCAGGCGAACAGGGAGGTCAGGAAAGCACGGTGACACTCCTTTCCCTGCCCTCTTCTGTTTTCTGGCAGTTTTGGGAATTATCTGAGTCAAGGAAATACCTTTCTGCTTAATAACCCTAGATGATTTTGTCTTCTAAGAGCTGATTGCCATTGAAATCTGAGTAAATGATTAGTGTCCATGATATTTGGAAGTAAGTTCCTCCCCACAGTAATTAAATCTTGCTTTGGTTCTTCACAGATCTGCTTTTGTTTGGAGGTGGGTGTGCATGTGTTTTTTTGTTGTTGAGCCTGTCTTCAGGTAATTTGATAATTTCTGGCTCTTGTGTTGTGAAAACCATAGTACTCATATTCCCTATGCCACTTGTCACTTCAGATTTCTACTGTATTCACTCTTTGGTTGCGTCTTGTAGGCCGAAGAGCCAGAGTCTTGTGAAGGGCTAGGACCCATGAAGTAAACATCTTGTTTATGCTTATTACCTATTTCTGGATCTGTTCTAGTTAGCTGTTCTGCTTATGAATGGGGAAGAGGATTATATCTTTCTTTGTATTTAAGATGCAGATGTATAATGGATGTATACACTGGTATAAGAATACTTCAGTTCTGCAGTTTTTAGCTTCCTGATAATGTTTTGTGTTCTGTTTAGTGCTTACTAGAAATAAAACATTTAACACCTTTATAAAGCTCTTCAGTATAATTCAAGAACTGTTTTCCTCAAAATCTATCATTTTAAAGGGAAAGTTAGCATTGCTTTTTTTATTAGTAAAAGAAGTTAAAATAGATAGAAATGAGTAATCACCTTATCAAGTGTTTTATTCCCCACATCACTTAAAGAATCAAGAAAAAAAACCCCACCAACAAACAAAAAGAACAAAACAAGAAACTAAAAGTGAGTAATCTTGCATAAGTCTTACGATGTTGATGATGTCTCGTTAGAATAGAGATATGCAGGTGGACTCTGGCACTTGGCTGTGCAACTAATATAGCTGCTATCCTGGACTCAGTAAAAATGTATTAATGTAAAATTTAAGCACTTTGAGGTGGATATTCCTGAATGACAAGTGAGTATTGGCAAATTAAGGAACAACGAAGTTGTGACTGGTGATGTAACTTCAGTGGCTGTGCTACTGATAGAAGGCATACTGCATCTCCCAGCCTGTTATGGGGTTAAGAGGTTTTTGTGAGAGCTTGTTGGGGGGGATCTTACTCCAGATGTGATTTAGGGTGTTAAGGAAAAAGAGGAAGAGGCAGTATTGCAATTAGCCAGATCTCTTCCTTGCCTTATTTCACTTATCGTCCTTGGAACATGGGACTCTGCCTCTGTGCAGGCATTCCTGCAACTGCTGGCTTTCTAGAGCTGACCCTGCATACCTTGCATCTCTGCTCCGCAACAGCATTTTACAGTGAAGAGGGGGGAAAAAGCTGTTCTGTCTGCCTCTTTTCTCCATACATAAGAGCTATGTGTGTAGCAGTGTACTAGCTATGGGGAAGGGAATGGGGCTCAGATGGTACGTGTGGTAGCAGCATAGCAGAGTTGGACCAATTTATTCAAGGCCGTGCACAGGATGGTGTTAGATTGTAGTACCATGGTAGTACAGCTGCCTAATGACTTCAGTTTTCTGTACACGCAGCTGTGATTCAAAAGTGGCAGTAATGCTTTAGATCATCATTGCAATTGGGTGACCTAAATCTTTTAGGCAAAAACCTTAATTTTAAGGATGGAGGAGGGAAGACTTGTAGTCTTTAAACTTAGCTTTTGCCAGCCTGTGGTTTTGGTGTCAGAAACAAAACTAGAAGTTATTGCACCTATTTTGTCTTGTTGGCTCAATCTGGCCTGCAAGTTTGATACTTTTTTGGGTTTTTTTGTTATATTCCCGTGCGCGCCCCCCATGAGTGCACTGTGGAACGAAGGAGTTGGGGAAGAAGTTGCTTCTACTACTAGAAGCAGCCGGGGCTCTGAGCACCCTGCTCTAGTTGCAGATGGCCCTGCTCCCTGCAGGGGGGTTGGACCAGATGACCTTGAAAAGTCCCTTCCCACCCAACCCAGTCTGGGATTCTATGGAAGTCCTTCCCAATACAGAAAATCATCTCCAGGGGCATCAGAGTTTAAGGGATCGGAAGGGTGTAGAATAAAAGAGGGGTGCAACCCCTTTCTGCTGCTATAAACACATGTACACCCCAGAGCAGGACTCTTCCCCTGGAGAGTCTATTATTGTCTGCAGAATTCATCCCCAACCTGTTTGCAAACGCTTTTATTTACTATACAAGCAGCAGTTGCTGGTTTCCAAAGTTATCTCAGTCTTCCAGAGCAAACCTGTGGAGTATTAACCCAAAGCCCATGGTGTTCCACCACTGACACCTATTGACCTGGGGTTTTTTCCCCCCCTACTCCTTGTCCGCTCCCTACCTCGACCATTGGCCACTTCTGAACCAACACACAGAGTCAGATCCCTGTTTTCATACCCAAATAAGCATAGAGCAGCCTAGGGAAGGACAGGGTGATGTCACTGTCCCTTTCTCCCTGGTTCTCAGGGCTTTTTCTGCATACATTCCTTTACTCAGGACAGGCAACGGGCACTAAGCTGAAAGTCCACGAGCTGCAATTTCACGTTTGTGACGTTCGATGAACTTTATCTACCCCTCGACAATCCAAATCCTAATGGCTGTGCCCAACACCTCGGGAAAGCTTGTAAAACCACCACAAACACCATGAGGGGAGAAAAACAATCTTTGCATCAGAAAATAGCTTCTCACCCACTACCTTATCAGCCAATACCACCCACTTACCCAGCCAGCGCCTGCTGAACGGCTCCCGGTGGGAACATGGTCACAGGAGACCAGGAGCTCGGGGACCTGTCTTGACTAACAGTCTGTGTCTCTTTTTATGCACATTTCCAGCCTCTTTCCAAGAGCCTTTGCTTGAAGTGAGCACTAAAACCAGCCAGGGGACACCAGGGGCAAGTCTCAGCTTTTCCCTGGCTCCAACTCTTCTCCTCCATGAAAATGCCTTTGTGCTTCCAGGAGGTTCTTCTCATCCTTACACACACAGACACCTCTGTTTTTGTTTCCTGCACCGCTGTTGTGTTGTTTGCTTTTTTCCTGGGCCTATTTCCCTTCTCCCTCCCTTCCTCCCTTCCCCCCCCCGCTTTTGTAAGGCTTCTCGTTTAACAACAACAACAAAAATCCTTTGGTCTAGTTTAAATCAAATCCTCCTTCTCCCAAAGCTTGTTTTCCAGCGAAGAAAACGCATCTCTCTTCCTCTCACTGCAAATTGCAGTGCTCATCACTTTATGACTCCTGATTCAGACTGTCTTTTGAAGAACTGCTTGGCTGTCCATCAAAATACCATCTGAGTCCGGAAGCGGCGGCATAAACGGCGCTTGCTGGTAGGAGGAATATTTCAAACCCAGTCACACAAATAACAGGAACAAATGTGTATAAATAAATCATTCAAAGCAAGGTTTCCTTCCACTGCTGATAGTGCTGAATGTTAACAGATAAAGGAATATATTTCAGCTACTGAGTGTGCCAGGTGTCAATGTTTTCAGACCCGCGGCCTTCTGAGGTGAGCTGGGGCAACTGACCTGGGGCCTGGTTTTCAGGAACCACGGGTGACTTGGAGCATCTAATGACTGATATTTTGGACCCCACCTTCAGACTGGTTGAGCCTCATGCACGCTAACACTCTCAGCAAGTTGCTGTACAGCTGAGAAAAAAGTATTCAGAATTTTAGGAGCCCCCTGCTATAGAATCCCAGACTGGTTTGGGTTGGAAGGGACCTTTAAAGGTTCCATCTAGTTCAACCTTTCTGCAGGGAGCAGGGACATCTGCAACTAGAGCAGGGTGCTCAGAGCCCCAGCCAACCTCCCCTGCAATGGTGCCAGGGATGGGGCAGCCACCACCTCTCAGGGCAGCCTGGGCCAAGCTCTCACCACCCTCAGTGTCAGCAGTTTCCTCCTTCTCTCTCATCTGAATCTCCCTCTTTTAATTTTAAACCCATCACCCCTTGTCGTGTCCCAACAGGCCCTACTGAAGAATGTGTCCTCTGGTTCTCTCCCGAGCCATGAGAAGTGGCACAAACCTTTGTGACAATCTCCTGGACCCAGCCCAAGGGATTCAGGGAATTCTCAGTGGTGTTTCAGTTCACAGACACGTACAGGGTCTGTGTGGCCCTGGGTCTGCCAAGGGGAAGCCCGATCCTACGCATCACGCAGCACCTCTGGGTGAATCTCCAACTCTCCAACCTGCTCCAGTCACTTGGGCTGTGGGCAAAACCCTCCCGTGCTGCCCAAACCTCTCTTTCGGCATGAGCATGAGAAGCATCTTGGCCTGGGGCTGCCCGGAGCCCAGGCTGCCTGCTCGAGAAACAAGACTGGGACCAGGAGCTGCGCCTGGGGTCGTAGCTACTCCTTTATTATAGATCATGCCGTTACGTCGCTCCTCCTCAGAGTTAGTACGTTAAACATTTTTCATTATATATATCTATATAAAAAGGTGAAAAACACCCCCTCCCCAAAGTGTCAGAACGGAGCACGGCACCGGGAAGGAAGCCAAATGAAGGGCCCCGCTCAACAGCCAAAGGGGATTTGCTGAGCACCAGAGAAGCTGCGATCGGCTGATGAGTGGGTACAAATAGAGATGGAAGAGTTAACAGACGAGGGCTGGCAGGGTGGAGAGGTCTGCTCTGGGGAAAGGGGGTTGGCCACCTCCCTGCACCCTACGGATGACCCCCAAGGGGAACACAACAGAGCTTTGGACAAGATCTCCCCATTTTGTGATGCAGAAAGGCCTGAAAACACTGCTACTGCTGATGGTGATAACAGCGATGATAACAGCAACGTGCATCTTGTAGATCTGAAATTCAGGTCTCCTCTGCAGGCTGCAGTGGCCCATGGAGAAGACCTGTAGACCCAGATGTGGCCAGTTGGTGACCTGGAGGAATTTCAAGCCTGCCCTTTTCCCATCACTGGAGGTCTCCTGGGGCCAGAGGAGCGGGTGGCACTGGGGCCAGCACCCATCCTGCCTTTGGAGGCAAAGCACCTTTCTGAGGCAAAGCACCTTTGGAAGTAAAGCACCTTTGAAGGCCAAGCAGCCGTGGAGGCCGCAGTGGTTGCTGGGAGGGTCCTGTCAGGACTGGGCAGACTGGTCCTGAGTCACAGCTCGGCAATGGGGACACTGTGACTAAGACAGTTCTTGCCTTGCATCCTCCTTTGCTTCGCTCCCTGCAGCCCAATGTGATGCCCATTAAGTGACCGCAACCCTGAGCGCGCCCCGGCCGTGGTCTCAGCTCATGCTCCGAGGTGTTTCTGGAGTAGAACATGGTCATAGTAGTGAGAAGGGCTTTAGGGAAAATAGGGGGACACCCCAATCAAAGCAGGTTGTTACGAGAGTTTGAATAGCCCCCTCTCCCAGTTAAACTGGTGTCACCGCTCCGCTCACTGAGTGCCCTGCTCTCTGTCCCCTGCCCCACGTCCCAAGGCGGCAGGATGCAAACCCCGAAGCCAACACCCCTGCTCCAACCCCGCTCCCCACAGCTCCTCCTCTTCGTCCTTCGCCCAGGAGCCACAAGCCACGCTGGTCACCCACGGCACCTGAAACCTCCTCCCTGTCTCCCCTGGGATGCCCGAGGGGAAGGCGGCTCCCTGGGGTCTCCCCGCTGCGCAGCGCGACGTCCCGCGACGCCCCGGGGGTGCGGGACGGGGGACGGGGCGAGGCGGGAGCGGGGCGAGCGGTGCCGCGCGGGTGGCCGGCTCTGTGCCCGCGGCACCCGGCTCCGCTCCAATAAATAACGACGTCAGAACT
Organism: Actenoides hombroni; assembly: GCA_024336885.1. Classification (NCBI taxonomy): domain Eukaryota; kingdom Metazoa; phylum Chordata; class Aves; order Coraciiformes; family Alcedinidae; genus Actenoides; species Actenoides hombroni. The sequence continues at coordinate 5,494,593 of WUAM01009935.1, read as the reverse complement.
TCAAGTAATGTCCCCGCTGCCGCGCTCTGCCCAGCTTCTCCCTCTCCCGCTGCCCGCCGGCCGCTCCTGTCGCGCTGGGGCCGTGGCGGCGGCTGCAGCGGCTGGCAGTGGTTTAACTGGGAAGCTCGGGGGCGAAGGGTGCGTGTCTTTGGGGGACGGGGTCGGGTGACGCCGGCTCCCACCGGAAGCACGACCACTGTCTGTGGTGGACCCGGGGGAGGTTCCCGGCACAGAGAGCAAGGGCCCGTCCGGGTGGCCCTCCGGCACAGCTTCAGCCTTCCAGTTTTCCCGCGGGGGTCCCGCTGCGTCCCTAGTGCCCCTGGCATGTTTTACAGCACATCTGTCGGAAGTAGGTCCGGCTGCAGAACTTGAACTTGAGGACGAGCGGGCAGTAGGCCACCTTGTTCACATCCTTGCACTCTGGATGGGGACAGAGGGGAGCAGGGTTACAGCTGCCCCGGGGGGGTTTCTAACCAGCGCCATGCTCCCTTTGCACCCTGATGCCAGCAGCAAGACCCAGCCGGGCCGAAGGGGCTACTGAGAATCTCACGGCTGAAAGCCTTTCCTTGCCAGGGTGCAGTTCACAGAATCCCAGCATGGCTGGGGCTGGAAGGGCCCTCTGGACATGATCTGATGCCACCCCCCTGCTCCATCCAGCAGGGTCACCCAGAGCAGGGGGCCCAGCAGCGCAGTGTCCAGGGGGGTCGGGGGCCGGTTTCTTCCCCGCCGCGCCCCCCCCACCCCCGGGCGCGCATTTTCCACACTCCCCCCCGACCGCGCGGCTTTTCCGTCCCCGGCAGAGCCGAGAGAACCTCCATACCGGCTCCCGGGGAGCTCCTGCGCATGCTCCGAGAGTCACGACGCCACTACGCATGCGCGACGATAGGGGGCGGGACCACGGGACCGGCAGACCAGGGGGCGCTACTGCGCATGCGCCGAAAAATAAAAAAAAATAAAAAAATTTCGACCGCCTGCAGTACCGCATTTTGGCCACCGAGCGGCAGCAGAGAGCGCGACGCCGCGGCGGCACTGCGCATGCGCGAAGGAGAAGGGCGCCGCCCTTACTCGCCCGGCTTCGGGGACGCTACTGCGCATGCGCGAAAGAAACGCCCCCACGCGTCCACCGTTACCTGGGCAACGTCCTCTGTGGTTCACGCCTCTGCAGAGCGGCGCCGCGCCAGCCTGCTCTGCTTCTTCTTCTATGGTCGCCGGTCCTCCACCGCTCTCTGTGGTTCCCAGGCAACAGACAAGCCCTCCACCCGGGGGCCAGTCTGGAGTTTTCTATGGTGTCTCCGGTCCTCCCGCGGACTTTCAGCTTTGCACCAATAGCGGGCTGCAGCACTGTGCTACTGTGCTGTCTGTCAGGTCACCCATGAGACATGCTCTTTTACAGCACCTCTCTGGGCTACAGGTTTGGACCCACAGGGACAGCTAGCCACCCATGTGAAATACAGCTCTGCAGAATCCCAGACACCTCGTTTGGAAGTGACCTCTGGAGGTCACTTAGTCCCATCCCATGCTCCAAGTGGGGCTGTCAGTGCTGCATTAGCTCTGCTGTGACTCTGGCTGAATTTTGAAAACTTCTATGGGTAGAGATTCCACTTTTCTGGGCAGACTCTTTCATTCAGAATAACTTCTCCACTAGTGTCAAATCTGAGTTTATTAGGCTGCACTCACAGTAGTTTTTGCCTCCTGTTATACAGCCTTCTGCTGCTAAGAAGAGTCTGGCTCAAGTAGGCTACTATTAGGTCATTCCTTAGCCTCTTTTTTGCCATAATAAGCAACCCAATCTCCTCTGACTGATCCCTGCAGGTTACAGTCTAAATTCTCTCCCAGCATTCCAAGTTCAATGAAGTAGTACGGTTATGAGAAAATATAACTGAAGTTTGCAGGAGATGCTATGTTTCATTTCAAGCAGTTTCAGAACTGCAATTCAAAACTTCAGAGTTTGAGAAGTTATATTCTGAACACTTCACTCAATAAATCACTCAAACCTTATCTCCTCCTCAAGCCATGTAAAAAGTCATCCCTTACACCTATAATCCAAAAAGGTTAGGAATACAAAGAAAGAGAGTATTAAGGGGTTTTGCTGTTGTCATTTTTTCCAAAATCTTCCTGAAGACCCTAAAAGCAGTTGCATGGAGCAACTTAAATTACCATCTGGAACACTGCCTCTGACAGTGGCCAACAGCAGCTGCCTAGAGAAGTAAAAGAGAAGAGAGTAAGCATGCAAGGATATTTATTCCTCAAGTACTTTGCCAGATTTCAGGGAGTTGTGGTCCAGGGACATTCCAAGCAGAGGTTTTGTTTTTCTCAAGTTCAAGCGAACTCCAAGTACCCAAAAATTTCCAAGACTCCCGAAGTTGAACTATAAGTTGTGCAAAAAAATAAAAACAAAACAAAACAAAAAAGGCCGTAAGGGTCCTGCTGCCGTAACGCAGATTTTCCAAACTTCCACAGATGACTTGATAAGTACAAATATGACTACATTCACAAACAAAAGCAAATTCTTCAAGTAAAAAAAAGCAAGGGTCTACTTGTATCACTTAAAAATTTACACTGTGTTGTATTAAGAAAAAAAAAAAAAGAGACAAGCTCAGGATATAAAAAGTGGTATATTAAAACAGAGATGTGATCAGTTCACTCAGTTCTTGCTTACTCCACTGCATATTCTCCACTGCAAACTTAAAGACCTTTTGGAAGCCAAATATTTGGTGACATAGGTCCTGCATTAATTTTCATCAATTACTGGGAGGTCTGACATATCACTAGACCAACAAGAACCTTAGACAATTACAGTTTTTTTTACATTTCACTTCTTTCTATATCCTTAGTGACACAACTTTGTCCTATTCTTTCTCTTTCCTTCACAAGTACCCTTCAGCTGATGACAACATGACTACACAACAGCAGTGAGCAGCCTGCTCAAGTTGTGAATGACTGCTGAAGGAAGAGGATGGACCCCAGCACCCAGATATGTATTATTCTGCATAAGCCATATCTTGGCTTATTCAGACAACTCATCCAAGACTGACCACATGCATTGTGACCCAAGATGATCTCCAGTCAGCCTCCTGTTGTTACTGCTCCTACCTCACTTCCGCTTCATTTCAGTCTTCCATCAAGCATAAAGAGCCGTCACAGTAACCAAAGATTTATGACCTTTTCTCCCCTACAAGAGCATAGGTGAGATGCTACGTGGAAACAGATGGTGTTTCCAAGACATAAGAAGTATTTCACCTTTCATTTGCCTGTGACTATTGACACTGCAGCCACCTATTCCATCCACAGACCTTCACAGCAATCCCTTTAAGTAATGACAAGGTCTGAGAAATAGCCAACAGCTGCATAAAAATGGGCCCTCTAACTATCAAACATGGACAAAAGAGAAATCTCTTACCTCCTTGCCTGAAGCAGACAGACACGCCTCTTTGTGGAATAAACTCAGATCTCACATTCCCAAAGGACTTCACAAGAGGCTCCACTGAATGCAAGCAAGCTCTTGCTCCAGTATATTATGCCACCCTGCCTTATCCTCCCCAATTATGCCTAAGCTTATAGAACTTCTTTTTATTTATAGCAAAGCGTAAAGAAAAGCTTAAGTGATGAAATCTACAAAACTGCAGAAATTATTTTTTTTCTCAGTGCCTGATTCTCAGATCTCCAATTCAGTACATCTATCTACCTCACCAATAACTCGCAACTCTTAGTTGTCTTGCCAAATTTGACAAAATAGATTTATTCAAGTGCAGGCCAATAACAGGACTAGAAATATCCTGCCTACTGCCTTCCTGAAACTAACCTCCAAACTTGTCAAATGCAGAAGAAATGAAATGGAAGAATATAAGGTGAACCTGCACATTCCTTGCTGACTGCATAAAAGTCTCTCTGCAACGCTTTTTTCACCTACTCAGTGAACGCTGATTCAAAAGCAGATGTCCAGCTACCCAGCATGTAATGTAGTGTATCCCCAAGAAAGCAACTCACTAAAAGGGAATTACATTAGTTTTACAAACTTCTCAAATTTTCAAGTGCATAAAAAGCCCAAAACTCTTTTAAGTGTTGCTTACTGCTCATCACATAGGAAATATCATGCTATCAAGTTTTGTTTGTTCACTTTTCAAAATGGTTTTGTTTGAGGACATACAGTTGAAAGTACTTTGTGAAGGAAATGACAGTCCATATTGCTTTTAGCTACAGACACTAACAGTTTTCAGGTCCTTACCCTTGGATAACAGCAAATAATAAAAAGCTACTGCCTTGCTCTAGCCAAGCTTTTCACTTTTCTACAATGATATAACTTCAGTCTATCCAGTGTGAACTGAAGTAAATGCATATGATAAGTAATTCTAGAAGACACCACAAAAGCTCAGGGTCATGCTGGAGCCCACAGTTAACAGGACACAAAATCTCAATGCAACACAAAAACAACAGGGGGAAAAAAAAAAATGCTGACCAGTAAATACAGAATTCATTCACTACTGCATACATAAATAGTTTTCAAAAAGTCACTGCACTGTTTTAGAAGAGATCAAAGACACATTAATTTACTGTTCCAGTAAGAAAAATCACGAGAAAGATGTAACTTTGGCAGAAGGCTATTAAGCATCTCTGAGTAATGGTCCAAATTACTGATTCATAAGTAAAAAAAAAAAAAAAAAAAAAAGTAAAAGTAGATGGTATATTTTAGGTAGATGCATATGCCCAGCCTTCACAATTATTAACTGCCACCACCTGAGCACATGAAGAAAAATGGTGCTTTTAAATAACTATTTTTCAAACCAGCATGGAGTATCTCACCTTGTCCATTTCACTCATACAGTGCATATCATCTTGAAGTCCATGGGCACCTGCTTGTTGCCATATTTCCTCAGCTATGGCTTTTGCCTGCCCCTTTTGTGTTGCATAGAGGCGCAAAAACCTCCTTTTTAAATCACAGCACATTTCCCAAAACAGAGCACCTTTTTTTTTTTTTTTTTTTTAGACACTGCAGGGAAAAAAAGAAGAAGGGAAAAAAAAGTAAATGCATTGTATGAAGAACAGCAAGATATTGATTTGCTTATTGGATTAAAAAGAGATACTGTAAAGGAAAGCAGTATTGGTGTTTAACTTGGAAATGAGGCATCTGCTCTGAAGGGAAGCCATTTCTCACAACCAAGCTTTGTAGGCCAGTTGCAAAGGACTCATCCTATCAGTTGTACATGCTGTACTGCCCTGATGTTGCAGTAATGTTGCAATATCCCCAGTATGAAGAATCCAGTTTGTGATGGTAATTACATCACTGTCACCACTGATGCTGTGGAGCAGGCACTGGGAGAGTCCCAGACTGGGCCCAGCAGCAAACAGGAGCTGTGTTTGGGAGCTGGATTCTGGTACCAGATTCAGGAACACACCGATTGGGATTGAAGGCAGAATGGAGAGAGTCCTCCTTGGATGTTCCATGGAAGGAACCTAAAGAGGACCTGAGCCAAACCAAGCAAAGCTGGCAAAGCAGTCCAAGAGAAAGTGAGAGCAAGAGCGAGAGAGTGAAAGAGAGCGAGAGAGAGAGAGCGAGACCCTCCTGATCCCACAGCTTTATACTGAATATGTCGTATATGGGATGGAATACCTCATTGGTCAGTTTAAGTTCACCTGTCCTGTCCGCTCCTCCCTGCAGGTGCAGCCTTTCAGTTTTCTGCACCCCCCCAATGCGGTACACAAGATCCAGCAGTGGCCTTGGTCTGCATACCAGTCCTTGGTAGTAACTCTAAACATGAGGTGCTATCACTGCTAGAAGGAGACACTGTCTGTGAAAACAGGCTGCTAACTTCAGACAGTGCAGTTAGCTAGAAGAACTGAGCTGAAAAGTAAAATTACTGAACAGAATTAGTTCTGTTCTCACTCCAACCAGGACAGGTATCAATTTAGGAGAGCACAAGGCTATCTAATGATCTTGCATTTTTCCATGATTTTTTCCTACTTCCTTTGCTGCATCTGTAGACTTCTTGAGTGGTGACCCCATTTTTTTTACTGTTGCACTCAGGAATTGTCCCTAAATGACAAAACCTCTATTAGCTTGTGATCATAGACTTGAATATCAGCTGACAGGCCTTGTTTTGTTACTTCTGCTATTTAGCCTGATGACTTTGTTTTTTGAACCAACAGGAAGACAGGCTTTCAAGTAATGGGCAAAGGGGTGGGTGTTCACTGGATGGATGTTCAAACCAATAAACAGATTTAAATGAGTAAGAGTTCAAATGGTGTGTAAGAAAGATTACAGTATTTTAGCATTAATTTTCCATGCTTTGAACTAAGTCTTTTTCATGCTTTATTTCCCATAGATGTTCCTTTAGGTCAGTGTGTAGCATGGCTTTGTTTTAGACATGGTAGTTAGATACAAGATCCTCCCCCTCTATTCTGCCAGGTGAGGCCACATCTGAAATACTGTGTCCAGTTCTGGGCTCCCCAGTTCAAGAGAGACAGGGAACTGCTGGAGAGAGTCCAGCAGAGAGCAATGAAGATGATTGGGGGACTGGAGCATCTCGCTTATGAGGAAAGGCTGGGGGAGTTTGGTCTTGTTAGTCGGGAGAAGAGAAGACTGAGGGGGGATCTTATCAACATCTGTAAATATCTAAAGGATGGAGACAGACTCTTTTCAGTGGTGCCCAGTGACAGGACAAGGGGAAACGGGTAAAAGCTGGAACACAGGAGGTTCCATCTAAATATGAGGAAAAACTTCTTTACTGTGAGGGTAATGATGCACTGGAACAGACTGCCCGGGGAGGTTGTGGAGTCTGCTTCTCTGGAGATATTCAAAACCCACCTGGATGCAATCCTGTGTAATGCGCTCTAAGAAAACCTGCTTTGGTGGTGGTGGGTGGCTGGACTAGATCATCTCTAGAGGTCTCTTCCAAGTCCAACAATTCTGTGATTCTGTGAAGAGCAGAGACCTCTGAAAGAAGGCAATATGTTTTCTTTTTGAGGAGGAGAATTCTTTGTCTTACCTTTGTATAAAGGCAGGTTGCAATACAATACTAGCAAGTTAAACATCACTGGGAGTTTTCCTCTGCATACTGTAGTTGCCCCTAGTGCCCATTAAGTCCATTTATCAGTGGTCTTAATTTATAAACTCAGATCCAGATTCTTACCAAATCAGTGTAAGTCCCTTGAAGCCAGTGTACCAGTATTATTTCAGTTACAGTGAGGACCTAAGATTTGTGTTTGTTCCTTAAACTGTGAAGTTGATTGGATTGATTGCGCAGCCCCTTCTAATGTTAGTATTATTCAAATATTGAGGTACATAACCATGATTCAGATTAATCCAAATAGATAGGCCTCATCCAGAGCACATTTATCATAGCTTCAGTTAAGTTAACTTGTATTTCCACAGTAAAGTCCTGAATCAAACCCCGAGGGCATGACTTAGCTTTTGTTCAAGTACAGAGATTCCACTGAAACCAACTGAGAACTATTAATTTTTTATTCATTATATAGACCTCTTTCAACATTTGACCTTTAGGTGGAATTAAGCTATTATATTGTGTAAATAATATATGTGTAAATGATCACTGAATGGGCATAAATACGCTTCAAGGAGATTCTGCATTTGCAGGACTTGTCTTGAAATGTTAGAAAGGAAGTATCCCTTTAAGTCCAAACATATTTGTATTGTGTGAATTATCATAAATAATGCTTTACCTATGTAGTTTAGTTAATCCTTTTGGACTGTATTTCATGTTCAGACTGTACTTTTTTCTTTTTTTTTTTTTTTAAATGTACTGTGATCATACTTCTAAATTATTAGAGTTGTTTGACACTGCAGAGATGCTTTCTGGTTTGGGAAGGTTGTAATTAGAAATTTATTAGTGAAGAACATCTTTGTGCATAATGTGGGCACTAAATATGGGGCAGATTGTTTATCAATTTAATAATATTTAATGTCATTGTCAGAAAGTGATAGGTAGGGTGATAGATTTCTTATAAAGCAAGATGTTCATTTGGGTGCTGTGACTGTGCAAGATTTACTCTTTACATCTGGCAGAATAACGGAAATGGCTGGATTCTTTATGCTTTTGATTGCAGGATCTAAAAAGGATATTACAATGTGAATATGTTGAGTTTCCTTTTTTTTTTTTAAGAATCTCATTTCCTTTTTCCTTTTATCTGCCACTGTATGAAACATTCCTCTTCCAGAAATGCTGTAGACTGAATAGAACTGCTGTCCTGTCCTGTGACAGGACAAGGGGCAACAGGTACAAACTGGAACACAGAAAGTTTCATCTAACTATGAGGAAAAACTTTACTGAGAGTGTGACAAAGCACTGGAACAGGCTGCCCATAGAGGATGTGGAGTCTCCTTCTCTGGAGACTTTCAAAACCCGCCTGGATGCTATCCTGTGTAATGTGCTCTAGGCAATTCTGCTTTAGTAGGGGGTTTGGACTAGGTGATCTCTAGAAGTCCCTTACAACTCCCTACGATTCTGTGATTCCATGTAATTCTGTGATCTGTCATCTTTCAAATAAATATGCGCAGTGACCTGAAGTTGTTTCCACTTTATATATCATTTGACATGGTTTACATAAAAGCAGTGCTTGGTTGCCCTGAAAAAAAGATGTTTCATTTTTTTTAGTGTTTTTCTGACACCCTTTTATTTTTTTCTGAGGCTAAATAAGGACATAATATCAGGTCTGAAATATCTTTTTATGCCAATATGTACTTAACTCTTATTGGCAGTGAGGGACAGTGACAATAAGGCTGTGCATGAGAACAGTTCAAATGGTGCAGCATATTGTAAAGAAACTAGATAAGACCTGTAAGAACTAAACACACAGATTAATTTTGTCAGCAAAAGTCTCTCATGTTCTGCTTTCCCTACATGAGCATAATGATTATAGTAACATCAGTTCTACAGATGCAAGGAAAGTTGAACTTTAGTCTGAAGTAATTGTTTATTTTTGCATAAAATAATGACAAATTGTTAACTTATACTCTCTTGATTTTGAATATTTGGCTATTTGTTTTTTATTCAAGGGATTATTGTGGCAAAAAGAGATTAGACTGCAAGGCTCAAGCAAACACTTTATTTGAACTTCACTCACAGCTCTACTATGCCACTAATGCAGGTTTTCATGGATACAATGGAAGAATGCACTATTACAACTTAAAAGCAAGAATACACTATAACAACCTAAAAAGCATGTTAAATATTCTACGTGTGTTAGTTAATCGCCCGCGGTTATAAGCTTACAGCATGCTAAATATTTGCTCACCCCTCCAGGTAGAGGCTCTCAATCCCAGAAAAGTGACCTTGGCCAATGTCCTGACCAAGGGGGAATGGTCTCCATACAGGCATGATATAGTGTTGGAGAGGCGACCCCCAGTTCCTAACCCAAACATTAGAGATTTTATCCCCTGATTTATAGACTGTGGGCAAGACTATGCCTGATTGGATTATGCCATCTGGATACACAAGGTTGTCGTCTGAAACTAACACTGAAGCCCTCCAGGTTCTCTTTATCTTACTTTCTCAGGCAACTGCATAGTGGTTTGGATTAAGACTCAGGGCAGATTATTTGTTGAGGGATTTCAAGGCTCAGCTCAGGGTTTGGTTCTTTGCATGGTGCAGTGCTGCCCTATTTGGTCTGTGGCTTATGGACAACTCGGGACTGAGCTGTCTACACAGCTCCCCATGGGTCATCTCTGCATAGATAGGGCCTTGAGGTGATCCAAGGCTGGGTCACTTTTACAACCCCCTGTGAGTCGCCTGCATGCACTAGACATTACGAAAACTTGTTTATGAACTATGAGCCCGACAATCCATACAGTTATATGTAGTACTTAATATTAATTAAAGAAGGTACATGATTTACTTTTCGAATGCTGAAACAACACAGAATCACAGAATGTTAAGGGTTGGAAGGGACCTCGAAAGATCATCTAGTTCAACCCTCCTACCAGAGCAGGATCACCTAGATCAGGTCACACAGGAACACGTCCAGGTGGGTTTTTAATGTCTTCAGAGAAGGAGACTCCACAACCTCCCTGGGCAGCCTGTTCCAGTGCTCCATCACCCTCACCATGAAAAAGTTTCTCTGTATGTTTACTTGGAACCTTCTATGTTCCATCTTGCACCCATTGCCCCTTGTCCTATCATTGGATGTCACTGGGAAGATCTTGGCTCCATCCTCCTGACACTCACCTTGTACATATTTATATATATTAATGAGGTCACCTCTCAGACTCCTCCAAGCTAAAGAGACCCAGCTCCCTCAGCCTCTCCTCATAAGGGAGACGTTCCACTCCCTTAATCATCTTTGTGGCTCTGTGCTGGCCTTCTGAAGGACTCCCTGTCCTCCTTGAACTGAGGGGCCCAGAACTGGACACAATATTCCAGTAGAGGGGAAAATTGTTCATCTATGTTACCTTATATTCTTCCTACAACAATATTATATATTATATTAGCCTTTCACTTCAGCATATTTTCATTCTGTGGTCCTAATGAAGATTTTGTTGAGGAATTACTCAGAAAAAATCTAACTGAATACAATAGGACTTGGCTACTCAGAAACAAGAACCTATATTTTATTCAGGCTGGTCCAAACCACTTTCTCTGCAGGAAAATTCTCTCATTTACCAAACATTCTACTTATGTTTTTCTTTTCCCTTAAATAATTTTTATTGTTCCAGCCAATCCTTTTACCCAGCGTGACCTTTTCAGAACCTTCCATGAACTCTTAACTTTGTAGTCCTTGAGGGCTGTTCTTGCACAATCATTCTTTGGAGTCTTAGAACTCCCTTTATGAGTCACCGGAAAAGTTAAATATCAGAGAACTGTGTTTAAGACTGTAAACTGCTTACACACAGAGAGAGGTAGATAGACAATGGAATATGAAACACTTCTGCAGATCTAAGTGGAATACAAGGGAGAAATCCCATGCTAATGCTGACTGAAGCAAGCAAGATAGTACATCCACATAGGGACAACATGGTAACATACAGCCCAATGTACCAGTTCACATCTGGAAGTAATATAGCTGCTGCATATAGATCACTGAAGATCTCCTGCTAGACTGAAATGTTGCTGGACACTTATCTGACACATGAGATGTTTGAGTACAAAACCAGCTGAAAAATGTCTGTCTTTGGAACACCTGAAGTCCCAGATGATCACTTTAGAGTTGTATAACACTGAAACACTTGAGCGGCTCAGTATCTCAAGATTAAAATTCAGAGGGATTTTAAAACTTCCCTACTTTGTGTAATTCCAGATGCCTCCCAAAATCCAATTTAGTTCAGTTGACCAAACAAATAGGTATTTTCAAAACAACTTGCTTGAGCCAGGCTTTTGAAAAGTAAATGGGACATCTAGTTATAGAATGAGGGAGGAAGGATGGGATATACACATAAATTGTGATAGCTGTCACAGGTGAGCAAGAGACAAGCTGTCCAGGAAGGCAGAAGACAGATTAGAAACCAGAGGATGGCAGTGTAGATGATCAGTGACTAAGATTGTCAGGTATTAGAGATGCACATGAAGTTCAGAGAAGATAGAGAAACCAATAGACTTTGAAATCATTTAGCAGGAGTCTGGAACGCAGAAAGAAAGAGGGTCTTATTGAAGTGAAAGCAGTAAAGATAAAATAATGTCTTTATCCACCAACACAGTGAAGTCTTAAAACAAGAAAATAGGAGGAGAAATCCATCCATTTATATCTTTATAATCCTAAGGAATTTCTGAAGTGGGGTTAGAGATGATTTGTGTCCTTTCTTGAGTAAAAATGCTTCAGCAATCTCTACCTAGATGACATGACTGAAATTCCTTATTAAGTGCCAGCAAGTTCCATAAATTATGTTTACATGGCATAGCAATTTAAGTCAGAAAAACTCTCCCTGAAGATTAAGACATATGGAAAATAGTGAAAAGAAAGATTAAAACCAAAAAACATAGAAGAAAAGGAATGTATACCACTAACTCTAAAGAATCTTGGCACACTAAGAGCAGGAGTTTGCAACAACAGCTACAAAGGGAAAACTAAGACCATCTCTTGCACATGTTGCCTAATCCGAAGGAAAGGTGTCCTAAACCTGCCTTGCTGTGCTGAAATATAATGAAAAACATTTTTTTTCTTGACCACTAATCTCTTGGTAAAGTATAGCAGCATTTTCCTTATTCTAGTCAGTAAACTTTTCAACTTGAATTCATGCCCATGCTTTTTTATGAATAATATACTAGAAGAGAAATGTAAATGTGAATAAGAGTTGAACTAATTGCATGGCAGCCTATTTCATATAATTTTGCATTCATCCTAAAGACTTTTGAATATACTCTACTGAAATATATAAAGTGCAGAACTGAAATATCTACATCAATGTCATATTGTATGATTGAGTACTTAGTTCCTAAAAGGTGAGGATGCCTAGATGGTGAAAATTTTTCACAAAAAGGTTATTTTTGTAGAGGACTACATATTAGAAATTTCAAGTAATATTTAGGTGCTCAGTTTTGGACTTTTCTTTAAATCTTGGTCAGACTAGAACCTGGAAAAAAAAAAAAAGTAGGCTGTTGTTTATCAGCTTGACAGTAATCTGTAGTCACATAAAATAAATCATGGCAGTCAAGGTGGTCAACCTTACTGGAATCAGCTTTGTACTAAGAATCAAGGGCTTTAGCCCTTCATCTTCCTTTGTGTCCTTCATTTCATGCACTGAGAGCACAAAAGGCAATTAATATTTTTTTCAGGATTGTAAGAAATGGGAGCACTAAAAATGAGAATGCACTAAGACATATGTATTACCTCTGTTCTAGAAATTAAAGCACTTCAGTGCTTTATTAGCCTGACAGCTGTCACCTTTCCTGTATGTTCTGCAGATGACTTACTCCTAGATCTTGTCCTATTAGCATATTTGGTGAGAACACAAAGGATGCTTGCTGTCATATTCAAAGTTCAAAATATTTTCTGTGTTTGCCTAGGTCTCTCACTACTGTTGCTATGGTGCCAACAAAAGCCTTAATGCCACACAGTATAAATACTCATTGAACTCCATGAAGGATCAGTAGCAAAAACAAGATATGTACTTGTAAGCACTGGAAATCACAATAGCACCAAAATCTGAAACGCAGATGCAGTATTGTGTTGACACATGGCCAAGAATAACCTTGATGGTCTCAAAAAACATTTATTTTCTTTCCATTGTAAATTTGAATAGATTTAAATTAGTTCTGATTAAGACAATTCTGTGAAAAATTTAGCTTAAGATGTTCATTGTCCAATTTTTTTATAAGCAAAAGGTCTGTTTAGACCTCTGTTGTACTTCAAAAAAATAAATAAAAAATACAACCCAAACCACAATAAAGCCTTTGTATAGTGAAATAAAACAGACAAAGTGGACACAATCACATAACCACATATTATATATCATTTTGAGGCAAATAGGATTTAAACAAATTTAAGCTGCTTATCCAAAATAGTTTTACACAACTGCATATTGGTTTGAGGTTTGTACAGAAAGCAAAGTTTTGAGCTCAAAAAGAATGAGAGTACTGTTTGTAGAAATTTCACAAAAACAAGAAAGACAAAATGGGTAAGAACAAAAGATCAATCCAGCAAATATTTATTCAGCTTCACTCTCTTGCCAACTGGATGACTTTTAAAACTTTTCTAACATATTTCTTTTTTATTCTCACATTGTTTCTCTGTCCTGTCTTAGCTCAACACATATTTTAAACAGCACAGAGAAGGGGCTAGTGATCATTTTCTCTGAAACATCCCAGTCTGTCCTAGAAGGCATTCACTAGAATACTATTACCTATAATTCTTGATGAGCCCATGTGCAGACAGAAGAAAGAACAGGGGAAAAGAAAAGACAGAGAAATCACTTTGCATCATTATAATGTTATTGGAATAGGTTCATTTCACTGCCTCTAGAAGCAATTAAACTAAACCAGATCTGTTTTTGTTACTGTGCACACCCCCAAACATATACCTAGAGTTGTACTGCAAAGCATGTGATAAGGAAGGAAAGACAGTGTTGGCCTGCTTCATTTGTATACAAAGGTGAGGACATGGTAGCTTCTTTCTGATGGAGACCAAAGCATGTACACAGCAAGTTATGTCTTTCTTTTTTCTGCTGTTGTTGGATGAAAGATGAGACAGAATCTAGCAATAAAAAAATAATAATAGAATCATAGAATGGCTAGGGCTGGAAGGGATCTCCGAAGGTCATCTAGTCCAGCCCCCCTTCAGTGAGCAGGGATACCCTCAACTAGACCATGCTGCTCAGAGCCTTGTCCAACCTCACCTGGAATATCTCCAGGGATGGGGCCTCAACCGCCTCCCTGGGTAGCCTATTCCACTGTTCTACCACCCTCAATGTAAAGAACTTCTTCCTGATATCCAATCTAAATCTAATATCCTTAAATGCTTCCTGATTCACTTGACCCTTTTTCCAAAGTTGATACACTCTTTTTTATTTCTGAGTTCCTGCCAAAGCTCCCTGCTCAACCATCCTGGTCTCTTCCCCACCGACTGATTTTCCAGCACATAGGGACAGCCTGCTCCTGAGCCTTCCTAACTTCCTAGGCCCCTTTTTTTTTTTTGAGGCCTGCTTCCCAAGGGTCTCTCCAAACCAACGTCCTGAACAGACCAAAGTCAGCCCTCTGAAGGTCCAAGGTGGAGGTTTCACCGACCCCCTTCTTACTTCCCGGAGAAGGGAAAACTCAGTCATTTCATGATCACTGTTCCCCAGTCAACCTCCAACGGTGACTTCTCCAGCAAGTCCTTCTCTGTTCACAAGCAGTAGGTCAAGGAGGGCACCTTCCCTTCCCAACTGCACCAAGAAGTTCTCTCCCATACAATCCAGGAGCCTCCTGGGCTGTTCTCTCTCTGCTGTATTGTATTTCCAACAGACACCCGGGAGGTTGAAGTCCCCCGTGAGAACAAGGGGAAGCGATCTTGAAACCTCTCCTAACTGCTTATAAAATATTTTCCTCTGGGAAATGTAATGGAGTAACACTCAGTGCTGTTTTTCAGACACAACACGTACCTCCAGGAATGCACAGGGCAGCGGGAACCCACCTACCAGCTCAACGTCCATGACATTAAACTGCTGTTTCTCCGGTTTGCCATGGAGCAATCGTTCAGCGTCGATACCGGAGGAGGAGGGAGGGAGAGCAACATACACCTCATTCCATACATAATCCACACGGTGCTCTATGTCCTCAACACGTCAGTACCTTTCTCTTAGCAACAACCTCTGCCTTCCCCTTGAAGTCTCCCAAGGTCTAGAAGGGCTGAAGTCTGAGCTTTGTTCGATGGATGGGGCAAGAGTGGTGGGAAATCCAAGTTTTAGGAGGAACTCAATTGCACATTTGAAGCAGACTCTTGCAGGTTTATGTTGTTTGGAGTGAAGTGCTGCCGCCTGAACACGCAGGAGAACAGGGAGCCTATTGAGTAAAAGCAATTGGGAATTAGCTTCTCTTTCCAATCTAGGTGTAATTATTACCTCTGGGGTGAGCAACAGGGTTATTAGATGAGGGAAAAGCTGCCAGCTTCATTTTCCCTGGAACAGACAGAAGAGAGACGCTGTGATGAAGTAATTGGTGGTTGAAAACTTAACCCTGATATCATTTTATCCAATATTAAAATAACACAAACCGTTTGTTTCCAGTTTTCACCTACTGGAATTCTCCTGTGGTGTTCAGGTCCATCAGATTTTCCTGACATTTTGAAGATACTTTTAGGTTTGGTTTTTTTTTTCCCCACCAATAAACAGCAGCTTAGGAGCACCTCTGCTGAAACATTTCAGTCAGATCTTATTTATGCAAAGTGATAAGGTTGTGCTTTGGCTTGACACTGTGTCTAGGTCTACAAATCTATAGGCACCTAAATGCTTTGGAATGCAGGAGCTGGTTCTGACTGTATAGTACCCCGTGGGACAACGCAATGCCTTTTATTTGTGTAGTTAGGTACTAGAAAGTAATGCTAATGAAATGAGGGTGTAAATGTTAAAATTCACACCTCTTCAAGCAAGGTCACTCCAAACGAAGCGCAGGGAAATTTCACTCACTTTCCTGCCTGGAACTAATCAACGTTTTGGCTCTAATACAATTTGTCTATTGTTTTTAATATCTATCTCCAGATCCCTGTGCCATTGTTTTCTGGATCCCTTGGGAGACAAATAGATGAACTATTCTTTTCATCTCGTTAGTCCACTGACTGGCACCAGAAAGCCCCGAACCCGCTGTGTGGCTCTTGTATAAAATGCATTATGTAGTTTCCAGACACTATTTTGGGGGTTTTTCTAAAGCCATGTCAATATTAAAGGAAGGAAATGAAGAGCTACTTGTTGGCAACTGGCTGTGTCATGTAGCAAGTGGAAAGGTCCCACAACACTGGCACCAGCCACAGCTTTATCTGTTAGGACGCTGCTTTACATCTTCCTGATGGGAACAGGGTATCTAACTTAAAAATCAAGGGACCTGCCTGGCTGGCAGCCTCTCCCTGAGGAAGTAAGCAGTAGACTGTGGTAAAAGTGTGATGCATCCTCATAGAGTCTTCTGCAACAGGGTTTGGATGGTCAGCTCTAAGGTGGCAGGTCTTCTGAAGGGCCTGGAGCTCAAGGAATAGAGAGAAAAATATATATCTATAAGCTTATGGTAAATAAACTTATAGATTAAGAAAAAAAACCCTTATCATTTTGGTTTTGAAATTGCCCCATGTCCTCCCAGTGCTGCTGCTTTTGCTGTAGATGAAGAATATCAATTGATTCTGAGGTCTGGCTGCAGGAGCTGCAGTCACGTGCTTGGCGTCAGATGGGAGATGGCACAACCTGAACACAGGGACTCGCTGGCCTGACTCTGCTTTTTCTCTTAAAACCCAGGAAAACCAGCTCTCCAGCAGTATTGCCCTGTTGGGGCAATGCCATCTGCCTTGCAAACCTCTCTGGTAGCATGCCCAGCTCCAAGGGAAGGTGGCTTTGCCAGGCTCGTGTGCTTCACTGGGAGCAGACCCTCAACTGGGGGGAGGGGTTGGGAAAAACCCCCCAGCGCCAGGCTGAGAAGCAGCAAGGTAAGATGGAAGAGCCAGAGCAGCTGCTGAAGCTTTTCTTGTGTTTCAGAACACGAGCAACTTCGAGGGAGGAGAAAAACCTCCAGAGCTTCATGGAACACCCCAAAGAGAAGTGGGTGGAGAGTGCCTACGAGGTGGACGGGCCCCATTACTACACCGTGCTGGCACTGCACATCTCGCCCCCCGAGAAGTGGAAAGCCATGAGAGTGGAGATCCTCAAGAGGCTCCTGGTCACCTCCCACGCCCGAGTTGTGTCACCAGGGGGAGCCAGCAGGTCAGTCACCACCCCACTGCCACCTTACTGGTGGTGTCACTGGAGTCACAGGCACACCAGAGCTAAGGAGAGGAGCCAGCTTATGTGAGAAGAGAATTAACCCTTGCCGAGCTATGAGCAGCAGCATTCAATTCCGGGTGGGTTTTGACACGGATCAATCGACTGATCTGTGGAAATGCTGCTTTTCCTGAGGGTAGAGCTCAAGTAGGAAAATAGTAAGATGCTATTTCCCCCCCTCACACCTCGAGCTGAACGCTGCAGTGTTCAGTGGAAAGTGTGCCTTTTCAGAGCTGCTAGCAGGCTCTCCGCTCTTTCTGTGCTCTTTTGATCCAGTGCACCAGCTTCCTTAAATAGAAAAATAGAAATAGAAATCAAATGCCATTGCTTTTAAAAAAGAACAAAAAAAAAAATCAATAGCAGCTGTCAAGCACTTGAGGTATCAGAATAAGTGGCTGTGCCTGCCTGACAAAAGCACATCTTTCCAGAGAAGGGAGTTCCACTTTTCTGAAAAGATGATTTTAAATAGCTGTCATAATTAGGAATAAATTCATTATTATTCTAAGTCGCCTTAAAGGGCATTCTTCCTCTGATGACATTAATTATGTGTTTGATGAAGTCATTCCATTGTAGTAACGCACCACGCGGCACGCATCAATGCTATTAGAGGCACCAGAAGCGAAGGAGCCCTTAAAGGGGCTCCTTTATTGATTTCTGTGCTCGCTTCTGCTGCTCAAGCTCAGCCTGGTCAGGTTCATGTCTCTGGTTTCCACCACCCTGCCCTCAGTTCTGGGAAAGGAGACTGAACCTTGCAGGAGATCCTCTCCTGGAGGGCTCTTTGCTCCCACACAAGGGCGTGCGGCTTGGCGTGTGGCCTGAGAAGGAGACTGGTAAAGCAAAGCCCCCTGGGTGGGTTTGCTCTGGGTGTTTGGTGGATTTTAAACCCCCCAGTAAGTGGTTCTCTTTTTTTTTTTTGCCAACTTATCTCTATGTACGTGTGTAATAAAAGCCTATTGAAAGGGCCGTAGCGAGAAACTTCCAGCCAAACCATCCAATCTCTGGGAATTTCAGGGGAAAACGCTCAGAAATAGTTCTGAGGAATTATGTCAAGGTTTATTCAAGGGCTTCTTTTAATCCCTGCTCGCTAAGAGAGCACAAAGCCTTCCACTGATAATACAGCTCAGAAATAGAAAGATGGCAGTTCCTATTTCCAAGGTCTGCGCTTATTTATTCTCGTGGAAAATCAGGAAGAAGGCGAGGGACGACGAAAGGCTCTGCAGAGAAAAGCCAGAACCTTGAATCTGTAGGCGAAGGCCCCGAGGAAACCAGTGTCTGCAACATCAGAGATCTGTCTGCATACCAAAGCTCAGGATTGGCATTCTGTGTTAGGTGCTGCACCGGGGGGTTATCTGGGAGCCCCACCATCAGCAGAGTGGGATGGGCTGAGGGTTAGAGACGCGCAGGGACTCGCTGCTGCCACAGTGCAGGGGCTAAAACCCGTCTGCATTTTATAAATGCTGTGAATTTAAACTCAGGGATGAATCCTAGAATGGTAGGGGTTGGAAGGGACCTCTGGGGATCATTGAGTCCAACCCCCCTGCCAGAGCAGGGTCACCCAGGGCAGCCCACACAGGAACGAAGCAGCTGAGGGAGTAGGTGAATCAAGTCAGTTTGCAGAGGTAAAAGCCATCCAACTGGCCTTAGATATTGCTGAGCGAGAAAAGCGCCCAGTGCTCTCTCTCTGCACTGACTCATGGAGGGCAGCAAATGCCTTGTGGGGATGGTTCAAACAGTGGAAGCAGAATAACTGGCAGCACAGAGGCAAACCCATTTGGGCTGCCAGACTGTGGCAAGACATTGCTGCTCGGGTAGAGAAACTCATTGTACAAGTCCGTCACGTGGATGCCCACGAACCTAAACATCGAGCCGCTGAGGAACATCAAAACAACCAGCAAGTGGATCAGGCTGCTAAAGTGTTCCAGGCAGACACAGACTGGGAACATAAAGGTGAACTATTTTTAGCTCGGTGGGCCCATGATACTTCAGGACATCAGGGAAGAGACACCCACGGGGTCAGAGACATCAGGGAAGAGACACCCACGGGGTCAGCGACATCCAAAGGGTGAGACACCTGTGAGGTGATATATCCATTGGGTCAGTGACATCCACGAGGTAAGACACCAGAGAGGTCAGAGACACCCCCAGGAAAGCTGCCAGCCCTGATTTCTCTCGCTGGCCCTCACCTATCCCTGGCAGCCCATTCACAGCCCCAAGAAATCTGCAGATTCCACCTTTACTTTAGGCTGTAAAAAAATGTATTCACAAGCACATGGTGAATGCAACAGGTTGTGCAGTCTGATGAACAGACGGCAGCTCCAGATTGGTAGGGGCTGTGAAAGGGCTGCCAGGGGAAGGTGATGGCCATGAAGAAAATTGAGGGCTGGCAGCTTTCCTAGGGGAGCAATCACTGCCTGGTTTCACTTTTGGACATGGGCTTTTTTCTGGAGCTAATAAAGCACTTTTTGAGAACAACCTGTTTCGCATCCTAAAGCAAAGGTGGCAGCTCCAGGTAGCTTGGGGCTGTGAAAGGGCTGCCAGGGGAACGTGGTGGCCAGCAAGAGAATTCAGGGCTGGCAGCTTTGCTAGGGGAGCAATGGCTGGATGATTTTAGTTTTGGAGTCGGGCTCACGTGAGCTTGGTTAAGCAGGTTGTGACTACAACCTGTAGTGTCGTCTGCAGGCTATAAGGAAAGGTTGCATCTGCCGATGTCTTGAGGGTATGAAGTGCTGGGGGTTCAGAGCAGGAGAATTAAGGAGGTACTTTTAGCGAGCGCTCAAAATCTGCTCCTGGTCCCTGGGTGAGGCCAAGGCTGAGGGATGGAATTTATTAGGTGGACTTTGCTGCCACCTTCTGTTCAAATCAGTTCTGACTACAACAAGTTCGTGCAGAACACAGCCTAAAGCAAACGAGGCAGCTCCACATTTGTAGGGGCTGTGAAGGTCCTGCCAGGGGTAGGTGCGGGCCAGAGAGAGAATTCAGGGCCAGCAGCTTTCTTTGGAGCAACCCCTAGACATTTTCAATTTTGGACTCTCGGAAAGCATGGACGTCCAAAACTGAAGACATCGAGTGATTACTCCCCCAGGAAAGATGCCAGCCCTGAATTCTTTTGCTGGCCTGCAGCCACCCCTGGCAGCACATTCGCAGCCCAAAGAAATCTGGAGCTGCCACCTTTGCTTCAGCCTGCACAGCAACTTGTGTTCACACCCTGCGGTATTCGCTGCTGGCAGAAGCCAGCTTTCAATATTGAAACCACCCAGCCATCGCTCCCCAGGAAGGATGCTGGCCCTGAAGTCTCCTGATAGAACCTTCTGTCTGTGGCATACATGGAATGTGTCAGTGCCGTGCGGGTGACTAGGATGCCAGAAAGAACCTTGACTTGATGGTAATTGGAGCTCAGTTCAGGGTGACTCCGGGAACCTGCTACTTCCCATTCCTCAAGGAGGAACTGTTTGTCAGGGATGGAAGGAGAGGGTGCATCTTCTGTGACAGCCTGAACCGTGGAGCTACGGATGGTCCTAACATCTTGGGCTCATCTGACCTCGGCCTTTTGTCTCTCTCAGGTGTCCGTGTTGCAGACGCAGCTGGCAAAGAGCAGCCAGGAGCTGTCAGACTCCCCAGCAGCTGTGGTCAGAGATCCCAAAGGCACTGCTCTGGAAGCCTGTTGGAACCTCCTTTGCCTGTGGAGGAAGAGCTGCAGCAGCTGGGGGTTCCTGTCTTGTGCAGTTGCCAGAAATGTCTTATATTTTGCTGTGGGAAGGGGTGAAACATTTGCTCCCTTTTGTTTGGAAGCACCACAGTGATTTTTAAAACTTGGGGTTTTTTTAATGAAAACTTTTGCAGGAGTGCACTTTTTCTGTAGTAAAAAACAAGTGGCAGATAAATATGTATCTCAGGAAAAGATTGCTCTCGTTTTCACTTGCACAAGCTGGACATGAGCCAGCATCGTGCACTCGCAGCCCAGGAGCCAATGGCACCCTGGGCTGCATCCAAAGCCTCTTGGGCAGCAGGTTGAGGGAGGGGATCCTGCCCCTCTGCTCTGCTCTGTATGAGACACCCCCCTGCAGTGTGGGGTCCAGCTCTGGAGTCCTCAGAGATACCAGCTGCGAGCTCCAGACGTGGGGCATATCATCCTGCTGCGCCCAACTCCACCTCCCTGACAGATGGAACCCACGGTTTGAGACTAAATGAACACAGTGAACTTTTTTGAGTACAGACTCATGGGCCAAGGGACCAACACCTGTGTGTCGGTACGTCCTGAGAGACGGGAAGAATGGCAGTGATGTGAGCGTGACGTAAATGGCGTGGGCTAAGAGGTGGACGCTGTCCCGGTTTCACTGGCACAGAATCCCAGGCCTGCCATGGTCTGCAGGCCATGAGCAGTTTGGAGTCAACCAGGGCAGCTGCCCCAGGTTGGCTCCAAGTGTACCCCAGACCAGTAACATCATGCTCAGTATCAAGGGGAAAGTTTGCTGAGGGGGGGGTGTGGGGGTGGGGAGATACCTCCCTGATGGGGGTCTCCTGACCCTGCTCCTGCGCGCTGCCATCCCATTTGTTGTCACCACCATACGTTTGCTGGGCTGAGTAGAACGTTGCTTCCTTTATGCTGGTGTTGGTATGAGTTTGGCTCTTTCATTCCACCCAGTTTCCTTCCAGACCCTGACTCTCCTTTTCCTGATCCCCCCTCGTGCCTGGGGAGGGGGCATCGGGTGACAGAGCAACTGCCACAGTTTAGCTCTGGGCATGGGCTGAACGTAGACGGGCTGTTGTGACAGGACAAGGGATGATGGTTTGGACCTAGAAGAGGGAAGACGTTGATTATATGTAAGGAAAAAATTTTTTACCCTGAGAGTGGTGAGACCCTGGCCCAGGTTGCTCAGCAAGGTGGTCAATGCCCCATCCCTGGAACCATTCCAGGTCAGGTTGGACCTCTGAGCAACCTGCTCTAGTTGCAGATCTCTGTGCTCCCTGCAGGGGGGTGGACCAGGTGACCTTGAACGGTTCCTGCCCACCCAAACCAGTCTGGGATTCTGTGAAGGGTCTGTGGGCTGAGCCACGGGAGGTGTGTGATGAAAGGTCACCTTTAGATGGCAAACAGTCTTGGGGGTCAGAGCCCTTAGTCCAGCATTTACTCCCAAAGCAGAGCAGACAGGCTGACCCAGCCCAGGGGCACTGCAGAGGCCTAAACCACCACGGGCTTGGGCCAGAGGGTAGTAGATGGGTGAGAGCTCTGCAGCCTGCCTGATGTCTGCATGAGGAGACTCCAAGCTGCTGACTTCCCCTCCCAGCACTGGCTTACACCACGAGGTGCAAGATGCTCAGCATCGGGGGAAGCCCCAAGCACACATCACCTCTCCCCCCGGATGGACGTGGTGTAAATCAGCCCTGCCCAACGGGGCTCAATTCCCCATTGGATAAGGTGTGTGAAGATGGTGGTTTTCTGCGGTTAGAAGCTGGGGCAGATAGAGTCCAAACTCTGTCTTTTCCCAGCGGTCGCTGTTGGGGTTTATGGTACAGATGTTCAAGGTATGGGAATGTGTCACTGTCTCTTCTCTTTCATCATGTCACCTCATTTCATCCAACTGCTTTACACACCGACGTAGGTGACACTCTGATGCTTTTTGGTTTCTTTCTTTCTTTTTGAAGGAGAAGCCAAGTGTGCTTTCACTTTCTTCAGTGAGCAAAGTTGCTTTGGCTCAAAAAACCTTTCCTGCAGGTTTCCAGCACTGGGATAGATGCTGACAGAATTTTAGCTTGGTCGTTCTGGAAAAATGCACTATTTTTTCATGAAACCACTTAGTCTGGGTTAGGTGTGTGTGGATGCTGAAAAGCTGCTAGCAGAGGGGTTTTCTCAGGCTCTCACAATATTCGGTGAGAATCCTGCCTTGCTCACCAGTGTTAGGAAAAACAGTTGGATGTTTCTTGTAAGCTAGACTAGCACGTGGTGTTTTGTTAAGTTCTGTTTATGGTACATTGGAAAAATTTTTTGAAATAGTTGTTGTAGAACTTTAGCCAATCACCCTAGGAGATGGGTGATCACTGACCCATCGCCCCATGGGGCTGGGGTATAAAAAACAGGGTTATAATTTAATAAAGTTGCTTCTTTTGCCTGCTCTTGCTGAATTTGTGTGTTGCTGCATCTCTCCACTTGGAACAATGTAGGTAAGGGAAGTCGGCAAGCCGGATCCGTAACTTCGGGATAAGGATTGGCTCTAAGGGCTGGGTTGGTTGGGCTGGGGCGCGAAGCGGGGCTGGGCATGCGCCGAGGCCGGTGTTGTGGTGCGCGGTTCCGCGTGGGGGCGGGTCCCCGGGACGGCACCTAGCAGCTGGCTTAGAACTGGTTCAGACCAGGGGAATCCGACTGTTTAATTAAAACAAAGCATCGCGAAGGCCCGCGGCGGGTGTTGACGCGATGCGATTTCTGCCCAGTGCTCTGAATGTCAAAGTGAAGAAATTCAATGAAGCGCGAGTAAATGGCGGGAGTAACTACGACTCTCTTGAGACGGGATCTTAGTTGCTAACTGGGCTTTGCTGCGGAAACCACACCTCCCCGTGGTCCCGCTGGATGCCCTTCAAGGGTAACCAAGTTGGTTTCTGCCCCAGCAACTGTGAGGCGTAGTTACTTCTCCCTATTGAGTGGCCTCACCTACCACTTAATAGTACAACCGTATGGTGCAAGCATAAAATTGGCAATAACCAAAGTTATTGTCGGAGCCTTTGCCCACGGCGTGGAGAGTTGGGCAGTCTTTTAGTCCATAAGGGGAGGACTTTGAGACTTAATGGCACCCCTCCTTAATAATGACACCAGGTGCCGGCAAACACAAAGTTACTTCGTGTCAACCGGCACCCAAACTAATCCTAACGACATACTCATACAAACAACTTGTCAGAACAATATTGACCTGGGAACGAGGTTGGACTTGAATGTTGAGATTGAAGGCTTAGAGTTTGTTAACTCTAAGATCGATATTACTGAGGGATCACACCCATCCACCAAATTTCCCCAATTGGCCTCATTACCCGAGATATAGGAGACAACATCTTCTCTCACTCCTAATGGCAATGAGATCAGCCAGGGTTTGGGGGTGGCCCCACAAGAGGAGTGCGGAGAACTCATATGCGAGGATGATGAGGCTGATCTATCTATTTTGTCCTTGTCTCCTAATCTAGGTATTAGAAGGGATCTGCAACTTAACGAAACACCTATAATTAAGATCCCAGACAACAATACATCTTGTCTTCCATGTAATACTAGATTAGGCAAAGTCTCCAGCCTGGTAAACCACCTAAAGAGAGTGCATGGAGCAAAGAAAATATTATTGGAATGCTCCCGTTGTGGGAGGCAGAGTGAGAAACATCAAAGTATTGCCTGCCACATTCCAAAATGCAAGGGGACGGCAGAGCATGATATAGATAACAACAATAATAACTTCATATGTACTGAATGTAATAAAGGATTTTCCAGTAAAATTGGCCTGGGACAACATAAGAGACTGGTCCACCCGATCGTTAGGAATTTAGAACGTATAGCAAAAACACGCCCCAAAGAAAATTCAATGCGAGGTATGCACAAATCACAATGGTCTGTAGAGGAGGTGGAAACCTTACAAATCTTAATGCAAAAATATGAGGGCCAGAGGAATATTAATAAACTAATTTCTGAGCACCTTCCCAATAAAACTGCAAAACAAACTAGTGACAAAAGGAGACTTTTAATCTCTAAACCCCAAAAAACAAAAAGCAATGACTTTACACAAGATGAATTGGATTTATTTACAGATGAACAAATTGATAACCTGAGAATTGATACTAAAAGAGAGCTGAGTAACTTCTACCTTAACAAAATTAACGATTGGATATTATCTAAGAAATTACCCACCCTTAGAAAAACATTTGAAATGATTATTAAAGGCGAGGGAGACCACACTAAATTGGTTAACGAGGTAATGGAAGACATAGGTCCTTTGTTCCTGGAAAAAGCAACCAAAAAGAAAAACAAATATACCAAGCACCGAGATATCTACAAACCTCACCCTTCAAAACCACCAGAGGAATGGATGAGGAAAAGAGCAAAGAAGAGAGGTCACTATTTGCAAACTCAACGAATGTTCCACCTGAACAGGAGGAAGCTTGCGGGAATTCTCCTGGATGATGTGGAGTCGCAGCGGTGTACCATCCCGACTGAAGAAACTCACAAGGTCTTCAAAGCAAAATGGGAGTCACCTGGAACTTTCAAAGGCCTTGGACCCTTCAAATCTATGGGTCGAACGGATAACTCGGCTTTTAAACATCTGATTACAGAAAAGGAAATACTCAAGAACATCCGAGAAATGAAGAAGTCCTCAGCTCCTGGTCCGGACAGGCTAGCCTTAAATGACCTAATAAAACGAGACCCACAATGTTCCTTGCTTATGGAACTATTTAATCTATGGCTAGTCACTGGTGTCATCCCGGACATGGTGAGAGGTTGCAGGACCATCCTCATACCAAAATCTTCCTTACCTGAAAAACAAAAAGATATAAACAATTGGCGTCCCATTACAATCAGCTCTATACTTTTGAGATTATATTCTAGGATCTTAACTATCAGATTAACAAAAGCCTGTCCGATTAATCCCCGTCAAAGAGGTTTTATCCAGTCTCCGGGGTGCTCAGAAAACCTAAAATTGTTACAATTATTGATTAAGATTGCAAAGAAAAAACATCACCCTCTAGGAGTAGTTTTCATTGATATTGCTAAAGCATTCGATTCGGTTAGCCATGACCATATTTTGGAGGCCCTCAAACAAAAAGATACAGATAACCATTTAATTGATTTAATTAGAGACCTATATCTTAATATAACTACATACATTGATAACAAGAATGAACAATCCGATAAGATCACTATACAAACTGGAGTAAAGCAGGGTGACCCAATGTCACCACTCTTATTTAACTTATGTATGGACCCCCTCATTTGTAAACTAGAAGAAATAGGTGATGGATTTCGAATTGGTCCTAGGAAAATTACTGCCATGGCTTTCGCAGACGATTTGGTCCTACTAAGTAACTCTTGGGAAGGAATGCAAAAGAACATCAATATTTTAGAGACATTCTGTGAATTAACAGGCCTCAGGGTACAGGGTGAGAAATGCCACGGCTTTTTCATCCGACCAACAAAAGACTCTTATGTTGTTAATGATTGTCCTTCATGGCCAATCAATAACACACCACTCAATATGATAGAACCCGGTTGTTCTGAAAAATATTTGGGGCTTAAATTTGACCCATGGATTGGAATTACGAGGCCTGCTTTAATAGATAAATTAAATGATTGGCTCAATAGAATTGGCAATGCCCCCTTAAAACCATTCCAAAAAGTAGATATGTTAAGAGGATATGTCCTCCCTAGACTGACTTACCTAGCTGACCACTCGGAGGCGAAATCCACCTATTTGGAATCAATAGATCAGACAATTAGAACAACTGTCAAAAACTGGTTACACCTCCCCCCCTGTACATGTGACCCCCTTCTCTATTCGAGTGTGAGAGACGGCGGTCTTGGCATTCCAAGGCTGTCTGCTCTTAGCCCAAGTATTCAAGCTCGAAGGTTGCACAGAATAGCGCAATCTTCAGACGAATTGATTAAACAAATTGCTAAAGACGACGAATTGGAAAAAGACTATAAAAAACTATGGATTACTGCTGGTGGCAATAAAAATAAAATGCCATCCATTTGGAATTATAAACCCCTGACAATAACACCTGAAATTAATGAATCACTGAATGAATGGGAAACCTCAGCCCCTAAGGCCATGTTTCCGAAACCTTGCGATTGGCGTAAGAAAGAATTCACCAACTGGACCAAATTGGAATCCCAAGGCCGTGGAATTTCCGTCTTTGAAAAAGATAACAGCAGCAACAATTGGATTGTAAACAATAGAAATATATCCCATCGAAAGCTCCTGACTGCATTACAACTACGGGCCAATGTCTACCCAACGAGGGAATTCTTAGCCCGGGGTAGACAAACACTGCAAGCCAAACATTGCAGACATTGTGGTCACGAGAATGAGACCATAGCCCACATAATCGGCTACTGCCCGGCAGTACAGGATGCAAGAATTAAAAGACACAATGGACTATGTGATTTGCTAGTCCAGGAAGCAAATAGGAAAAATTGGCTTACATTCCAAGAACCACTAATTCGAGACAACAAAAATGATCTATTCAAACCGGACTTAATCTTTGTTAAAGAAAAACAAGCAATTGTTGTTGATGTTACTGTTAGATACGAGAGTAAGCCGTCCACCTTAAGTGAGGCGGCTGAAGAGAAAGTTAATAAGTACAAACACCTGTTTAATGAAGTTAAAGAATTAACAAATGCTGCCGATATCAGATTCATCGGATTCCCTGTAGGAGCGCGTGGAAAGTGGTACAGCGGCAACTATGAAGTGCTGAGACTGTTGGGACTCTCTAAGTCCAGGCTGGAGAAGATCGCGCGCAGGATGTCGGTGAGATCATTGTTAACATCCGTTGATATTGTTCATATGTTTGCAAGTAAAGCGCGGGTGACTTTTAATTTATAAATAAATGTTCCTGGTTAGTTGGGACAAAAAATGGGACTCGTAATGATTACTATACTCATGACGCGTTATTGCCACCGATACGCAAGTACCGGACATGACTATTCAGGTGGACGAGCCACCTTTATTTAACTCGGAAAGAAACGCTCCAAAGGGAAAGGGAAAGGGAAAGGGAAAGGGAAAGGGAAAGGGAAAGGGAAAGGGAAAGGGAAAGGGAAAGGGAAAGGGTTACTGGTCTGGAGACTTCCATGGTTACTGAAATAGGCCTCTCTCCACTTCCTCACCCTGGCTGCAGGTGCTTTGTGTCCCATCAGGCTGTCACACTAACAGGCCTCTCCTCTGACCCTCACCCAACCTGTTGCACATCACGTAGAGGAGCTCCATATGGACAACAAGCTCCTGCACACAGAGGACACCCACCTCTTCATCCTCCTGGCCCATCTCTCCTGAACAGCCCCTGTGCACCATGGCAGCCCCACCAGCACTGTGAGCTGTCCCACCACTCCTCCCCATTTCTTCCAACAATGTCAGAACTCTAGGGTGGCACATGGGCCACAAGCTCCTCTTGTCTGTGGCCCAGCCTGAGGGCTCTGGGACATGTTTGGGCTGCAGCAGCTCAGCTGTAGCACCGGGGACAAGCTCAGACTTGTCTGGGGCGAACCTGGTACCAAGTGCCCAAGACCCAACATGTGTAAATACTTCCCTGGAGACCAGAGACCTGCTGGAGGGGATGGCAGAGGGCAATGTGAAGGCACCAAAAGAGGGAACCCTGGTCCCTGCAAGGCCAGAACATCAGAGCTGGGCTCTGTAGCTCTGACAGGAGAAGGTGTCCAAGTGAATGGTTGCCCACTCTGGAGAAGTAGGGAATAAACAGAGAGTGTCGACTGGTGCTCAACCAAAGTGGGGCTTGGGAGTCAGTGCCCATGACATGTGTGGGGCGGTTGAGGGACCTGGAGTTGTTTGGGCCAGTCAACTAGAGGCTCCAGACAGAAGAGGAATGTCCTGAGAGTGCTTGACGGGTGGTTTCCAAGATGATGGAACTTTGCTTTGTAGTGAGAAACAGCATGAGAAAGAACTAATGGTAACAAGTGCAGCTGGAGAGGCCCAGACTGTGCACACCCAGGCTTTGTGTCCCAAGAAGCAGCCAGGGAGGATGCAGAGATATCACAAAAGGAAGATGGTCAGGTGAGAGCAAGGGGTGGTAGCAGGGTGGATGTCTACAACCTGCAGAGGAAGAGGGGCAGGTGTGGGACACCATAGGAAAGGATGTGGTGGAGATGATAGAGGGATGCGGACACTCTGGAAGGCCCCATCAGAGATGAGCTCTTTGTCCCCTTGGCTCTGGCTGTCGTCTCTGCCACTGATGCCTGTAAGAAAGCACCTTCTCCTTCCAGCACCACGGTCTCATGGCCTCTCCTTCACCATATGAGAACCTGGGAGGGATTGGACCATAATCCTGCCCTTGGCATTGCACATCCCCACCTCTCACTGCCCCAGGAAGAGTCCTGAGCAAGGTGTGAGGGACAGGATCTGCCTCCCCAGGGGCTGGGTTCAGGGCTTGTCCTTTTGGCTTCATGTCATCCACCCAGGTTCCTTCAGAATCTGTTACACCTTCACATGGCCTTTGTTTACTTCTCATCTCTGCCTCCAGAGTTCTGATGTAACCAGCCTGTGAGGCTTTGTCAGGAATGGTCCTCAGTGGGACCATTAACACAGCAAGAAACTTTGGAGTTTGCATCTGACTGTGACCTCTGGAGAGGTTTCTTCAACTTCCTCTCAGTCTCTGAGGTTCATGGAGGCTGCACCAAACCCACCTGAGGGGTCATTAAATGCCTTATTCTCTTGTTGTGCTGCTGAGCTACAATCACCTACTCATCCTCCTGTGACATCAGAAAACCCTTCACCAGCCAGGGTGCTCCTCTTGCTCCATCTACTATGAGTGCACCGGTGAATTCACAAACACTTGCAAAAGCCAGGGGCCTGCTCCTGCCCCATATCCTACTCATCTAACTGACGTCACAATGCCCCTGACTAACCACAGGCCTGCTCCTGCACCATCCTTTATTTATCCAGATGTGACATCACAAATGCCTGCACAAGCCCACTGTATGCTCCTACCCCATCTCCTCCATATGGAGCTGTGACATCACAAAACCCTGCACAACCCAGGTCCCTGCTCCTGCTCCAAATCCTACTAACCCACTTGTGACATCACAAACCCCTACAGAAGCCAGGGATCTCCTCTTGCCCCATGTCCTATCAATCCACCTGTGACATCACAGAAACTTGCACAAACCTGGCCCCATCTCCTGCACCATCTCTTGCTCATCCATCTGTGATATCACAAACGTCTGCAGAGCCAGGACCCTCCTGCCTTGCTCCTACTCAACTACCTGTGACATCGCAAATAACTAAACAATCCAGGCGCCTGGTCCTGCCTCATCTCCTACTCATCTACCTGTGACATCACAGTGCTGCAGACAAATGATGTCCCTCCTCCTGCCTCATCTCCTACTCATCCACCTGTGACATCACAATAACCCTGTAGATGCCAGGACCTTGGTCCTGCCCAATCTCCTGCAAACTCACATGTGACATCACAAACCCCTACACAAGGCTGTTCCCTGCCCCATCTCCTACTCATCCACCTGTGACATCACAAACAGCTGAACAAAACAGGTCCCTGAACCATCTCCCATTCCTGGAGCTGTGGCATCACAAAGCCCACAAAACCAGGGGAGGTCTCCTGTCCCATCTCCTACTCATCCATCTGGGACATCACAGCCCTCAGCACAAACCATGTCCCTGGCCAACACTGTATCCTACCCATGGAGCTGTGACATCACAGACCCCTGTTTAAGCCAGGTCCCTGCTCCTGCCCTGTCTCTTAGTAAACCACTTGTGACATCACAAATCCTTGCACAAATCAGGGGGCTTCTCTTGCCCCATGGCCTACCAACCCACCTGTGACATCACTGAACACTGCACAACCCAGGTCCCTGCTCCTGCCTCATGTCGTGCTCATTCATCTGTGACATCATTAACCCCTACAAAAGCCAGGGGCCCGATTCTGCCCAACTGCTACTCATGGAGCTTGACATCACAAATGCCTGCACAAGCCAGGTCCCCGCTCCTGCCCCATCTCCTACACATGGAACTGTGAGAACACAAATCCCTTCTCAAGCCTGGTCCCTGCTCATGACCCTTCTCCTGCTGGGCCACTTGTGACATCACAAACCTCTTCACAAGAGAGGGACTGTTCCTTCCCATCTGCTACTTGTCCACCTGTGACATCACAGAACCCTGCACAAGCCAGAACCCTGCTCCTACCCCAGCTCTTACTCTTCTATCTATAATGTTTCAGTGCCCCAGACTACCCAGGGGCCTGTTCCTGCCCCATCGCCAACTAATCCACATGACATCACAAACCCCTACACAAGCCAGTTCCTGGCCCTCTCTCCTACCCATGGAACTGAGACATCACAAGCCCCTGAATATGACAGATCCCTGCCCCATCTACACATGGAGCTGTGACATCACAAACCCTTTTAGAATCCAGGCCCTTGCTCCTGCCCCATCTCCTGCACATCCAGCTGTGATGTCACAATCCCCTGAACACCCAGGACCCTCCTCTTGCCTTGTCTCATACTCATACGCATACTCATACCTGTGACATTACAAATCACTAAAGAATCCAGGGTCTTGCTCATGCCCCAACTCCTACTAACCGACCCGTGACATCACAAATCACTAAACAAGCAGGGGCCTTCTTCTGCCCCATCTCCTACTCATCAGCCTGCGACATCAAAATCCTTGGATGAACCATATCCCTGGTCCTACCGCATCTGCTACTCATCCCCCTGTGACATCACAAACCCCTGCACAAGCCAGGTGCCTTCTTCTGTCCCATCTACTACACATTCTCATGTGACATCACAAACCCCTGCACTAACCAGTTCCCTGCCCCATCTTCCACTCATCCATCTGTGACATCACAGAACCTTACACAAGCTGGGTCCCTGCTCCTGTCACATGTCCTACTCAGCTTCCTGTGACATCACAATCCCCTGTACAAGATGAGTCCTGGTCCTTGTTCATCTCCAACTCATCCACCTGTGACATCACAAACACCTGCACTGAAACAGGTCCTTGCCCCCTCACTCGTGGACCTGTGACATCATAAACCACCCAAACAACAGGTGAGGTCTCCTGTCCCATCTCCTACTCATCATCTGTGACATCACAACTCCTAGCACAAACAATGTCCCTGGACTGCCTCTATCCAAATCATGGAGCTGTGACATCACAAACACCTGCTCAAGCAAGGACCTGGCTCCTGCCCCATCCATCTCTGACATCACAAAACACTAAACAATCCAGGGGCCTGTTCATGACCATCTCCTACTAAAACACGTGCGGTAACAGAAACCCTCGCACAAGCCAAGTGCCTTCTTCTGCCCCATTTCCTGCTCATCTACCTGTGACATCACAATGACCTGCACAAAACTGGTCCCTGACCCATCTCCTACTCATGGAGATCATAACATCATAAACACCCCAAAAAACACAGGGCAGTTCTCCTGTCCTACCTCAAACTCTTTCATCTGTGACATCACAACTCCCAGCACAAACGGTGTCCCCGGCCTGCCCCGTATCCTAATCATGGAGCTGGGACAGCACAAACCACTGCACAAGCCAGGGACTGCTGCTCCACAAGCTGGGTTTATCTTTATCTTTATCTTATCTTTATCTTTATCTTTATCTTTTTATCTTAACTTTATCTTTATCTTATCTTTATCGTTATATATTTATCTTTATCTTTATCTTTATTCTTCAGTATCTCTAATGTATACCCTACACTGCATAGAATATATCTTAAAATACAGTGAAAAGAAATTTTATAAACAAAGTTTTGGTGAAGAAGCATAATGTTAAAGTTGGGTCACAAAAAACCAGAATGGTCTATGTTATATGACTTAAAATGTTAGGCATTTATATAATGCATTTTTATATCAATATAATACCAGAAATGGAATATATATGTATAGATGGAAATAGATTCCCTGTCTCTTAGAACTGCTCAGATATTGAAAGAACTACAATTGCTTTTGGGAAAATGTAGTTATTGAACATGAATAATTAAATACTATAAAACAAATAACACATTTATTCTAAAATTGTGTAATCTCATACATGATTATTGTTATAAAAAAAGTTTAAACTTTTTTTTAAAAAGCATATATGATACTGTGAATTAAAAAGGAAATATTTTATTATGGTTTTGTAAGGATTCAGAGGTTTAAGCATTAATTTTATTTTTTTTTTACTGTATACATGAGTTAATTTTTTAAAGGACATAGATTTGATAAACATTTTTAAAGCTCTGTTGGAAGTTTAAAGGGGATTTAACAATTGCTGCACAATGAAGTGAGGCTTTACTTGTAGTTAAAAAAAAAAACTTCTGCTATTGACTTTCTAGCAACAAGATCTGTTCAAATCATCATTGGAGACAATTTAAGAAAAAGTCAGTCTGTCACTCATTGCTATTCAAATCAATTTATAGTTGCTATTATCATGGGAACTAATCAATGCATACATTTCTTAAAATTGACATCAGTGGAAGGCATCCAAGAATATATTTATAATATGATTGCTGAGGATACACCTTTGCTATTTTGAATATTTTATATACAAATATAGTAAAATGTTTCACATTCCAAAAAGACTACAAATGATGCATGCATTTTAAGGCTGTCTAATTTGGGAAATATTGACTGCAAATCTTCAATGCATCGTGCACTGTTTAACAATGAACTCTTTTTAGAATAAAAAAGGTCTGTTGTATGACTCCATAAATAAAACAGGTGCCTGCTGTTTGGAATGAATGATGACATGGCATCCCCACAGTGCTGAATAGAGTTATTAACTCCCAAATGCTTAACAGCAGTAGTATTCACAGAAATAAAAATTAAACAAAACCAAAAGACATAGCCCCTGAAAAGATTCTGTAAGTTATTTGCTAGTTAAAAGGAACTCAAAGGATCCACTAATAAGATATAGTCCTGGAGTTTACTTTGTGGGTCTCTTTTGCTGATGCATGCTGCTCCTTAACTGAAGTTATGGCATTCCATGATGTTGAAAAGTTGGGATAAACAAGCCAATAATTTCCTTCTGTACATTTAATCCTTTATTTCTGTAGCAACACTGCTAGGATTTTTAGACTGTGCTCTGGAATTTAAGTATCCTTCCTTATTTCTACCTCAATCCCATTTTTTATGTTTTTCTGGATATGGTGCCCAGTGTTTTGTACCATTACTTTTTCTGTTGCTTTATAAAAGACCTCTTCTTTAGTAGTTTCTGAGAAGCAGATAATGTATCTTGATTACTAACATAATATTCTAATGCATCAAGTTCTTACCTTCATCTGAATACTCTAAAAGTGCATTTGAGTGAACTGTAAAACAGTATGTCAAGACTGGATTCCTATGCTTAAAGATGATCTCTTATAATATAATAAAATAATAATAATAATAATAATAATATAATAAACTCTTTTTAGGTAGTACAGTTTTAACACCTGCTCATCCTGTTCTGAAAAAGCTCAAAATGGAAAGACATTTTTCCAAATTTAGCTGATTAAGGTATATCAGATGTGTGAACAAAATCAATGAAATCCAACTGTTAAACTGTAGTGCATTCCACTTAATTTATATACTCAATTGAAATATTGACAGTGGGCTTCTTCAGGTGAGACTTTCAGACACATAAAGTTAATTTTGTCTCAAGTACACAAATATCAGCTTCAGGTGAAGTTACATAAATTTACATTTACATGACAAAGATGTTGAGTGGATTAATTGAAATTTTCTAATCTTTATTTTCAATTTATATAGTAGTAATAACTCTTAAATTCATGGGAGGAAAGAGACTACCTTGGACACTGGAATTTCTCAAGGTTGAATGAGAGAGCCTGGATGCTGGTAGGAAATTAAAGGGGTAATAGTGAAAAGTGATTTAATTTTGAGTAATCTATAGTTCTAGAAGAAAAAAATATATTAAAGCAGCATAGTGTCAAGCTGAATTAAGTTAGAATAGTTTGAAATACTTCATTGAGCATAAAAGTGACGTGTGTTAATCAAGACTAATGTATTACTGATTAATCCCTTAATTGTGGAAGTTTTTGTAAGAGTAAGGCTATAAGTTCTGCAGCTAGGAATGCCAAATGTGTTCTACTGAATATTTGTTTAGGAAGATAAATACTTTTTCCTCCTTAGGATTCCTTTCTGTGACCTTTAAAGGGTACTGCACCCCATTACAAAGTAAGATTAATTTAATTATTATTATTATTATATAGATTCTTATAGTTGAAGGTTAATATTGACACACAGGAGAGAGTTCCTATCCATTCCTAAAGAACAACATTTTATTCTTGGTTTTTAAGTGAAAATATTTCATGAGAATTAGAGCTCATGAAGAATCTAGATTTAACACATTTTTTTCTTTGAATTCTTTCAGTGAAAAGAAAGAATTAAATGAATCAAATTGTTTGATATCACAGAACTCTAGAATAAAGCAGAATACTGGAAAAAATGTCAAAACTGCATGTAACAATGACAATTTCAGTGTAATGTTAAGAAAAAGAATAAGAAACTATTAAAGAAGTTATATCAAGAGCAAGAATAAGTAAAAGAGATAGCAGAAGAGAGAGATAAAAAAAGCAAGATACAGTTTAGTACTGTTTCAAACAGTTGTGATACTTGCACTGGAAGATGATTCACGCTTTGGTCAGGAACCAAAAAATATTTTAATACAGTGGCACTTTGCATTGTCATTTTAAATGTTTAAGCACCTGAATCTGAGAGTGTGGCTAATGAACACGTGTCTATATAGCTGGGATCAAAATGTATGTCCAAGCAACAGCATTAGATGTAAGGAAAAAGACTCACAGCATCATGATTCCTCATCAGCAGGATGCCAAAACCAGTCTGCTAAAAAATTGGTAGTAAGGAGGCCTACTATAATCTCTACTAGATGTAGTACACTGAAGAGTGATGGCAACAAGTTACTTTTCTGGTGAAGCGCAGGGAGAGGGAGTGGTTGCCCCATGACCAGTTAGGCATGGGAATGTGAGACACAGAGGCAATTGACCTAAAAATAATCATGTTAGGTGATCTAAGTTATTGCAGCATCAATCTTCTTTTTTTATTTTATAATTATATATGTTGTCTGGTCATTATTATATGTAAACTTTGCACCATATTCAAAGTATTTTTTTAGTGTAAGCAATTATTTTAAAATAGCAGCTCAAATTATCTTCTGTCTGGCATTTGCAGATGGAAGGCGTGAACATTTCCACAAATCTTTTCAAATAAAAAATAAAACATGTGTTTATTGATATTTATAATTTCTGTTTTATTATTTATTCTATGCATTACCTCAGCCTGTCTTACAACCTGTATTACAGCCAGAGAAATGCTGAATGGAAAACGTGTAAATGTTAAAAATTGAAGGTTTGTGTCTCCACATCTCGTGGACTCATTTAGAAAATGTTAGAGTAAGCTCATGTTTGCAGATTTTGGCTGCTTGAAGAAGCTTAACAGGGAGAGCAAGCGAAAGATCCACAGAGAAGCTGGAGTCTAGTTTAGAAGTGCTCATAGAAATTTCTCTTTTGGGTACAACTCTCCATCAGGGTCTCACAGGAACAAATGAATGCTTTATGAATAAATAATTGTAATGAGCAGGCAGAAATCTGTATTATTGGATTAGTTTCATTAATACCAAAAAAGTCTTTAATGGCATTCATTTGACACTAAATGTGATCCACTCTTGGGCTAATAGAGTCTCACTTTTTGTAGCAGACTCAAGAATAGCCATCTTCTTTTCTGTCAGTGGGTGCTGTAATATTGATGTTCTCTTTATATGGGTATTATTTAAATTATGTCTGTTGAGCATAAAACTTAATGATGCATGTACAGTTTAAGAATTGGCTTACTGTACTGTAGATCTTATTGTGGGCATTTACTGTTAACCTATTTAGCTGAGACAAGTAGTTATTCCTGATATTATCTACCTCTAGTAAAAGGAAAAAAAACCTTTAAGTATGAATGGAAGACTTTGGAGAAAGACATACATCCATTTTGTAGTTGTCAGAGCCCTGAGGGCACAAACAACCCTGACTGTCCCTGCTCATAGAATCATAGAATTATTTTTGGCTGGAAGAGACCTTCAAGATCATCAAGTCCAACCTTATTCCTAGCCCTATCAAAAACACTAAACCATGTCCCTAAGCACAACATTTCTCCCAAGGGAAGCAGTGGATTCCCCTACACTGGACAGTTTTAAGACTCAGCTTGACAGGGTGCTGGGCCATCTCATTTAAACTTTTTAATTTTTTTTTTATTTTTTTTTTTTTTTACTTTGAAAGGTTTGACTAGATGATCCTTGAGGTCCCTTCCAACTTGGTATTCTATGATTCATCCCATCAGGGATGAAACCACTCAGACAGACAGACACAAGCAGTAGATTGTTTCATTTGATGTCATCTTCTATGCTGGCTGATTCATCATTTATGTTGAAGCAACACATACCTTCAAAATCAAAGCAGCATTTATGATGCTGAAGGAGGAAATAGTCCACTGTCAATCAATTTTGTAATGTTTATTGGTTTACAGCTGTTACACTGTTGCTCCAGCTCCTTCAGCTAATATCACTCTGGGTCTGACAACCTGCTGTGGGGTAATTGCCCACACATATTGGAGAGCTATGGCTTGTGCTTTTTTAGGTTGAACTTCAACTCAGTGTTGGGTTTGCAACAACAATAACACCATTCCAATGCTATCTCCTCTAGATAAGTCACAGGTATTCACTGAAGATACCTAAAATACAAGAGCTTGAGAATCTGATATTAAAGGATGTAAAATAAGAGCAGAAGTTGGGGTGCAGAACTATATGGCATTCTCAGGGGTTATTATATGAATCTTCACATCTAGGCTAATAGGTTGTGATCCCACTGCACAATCTGTCAGTGTAAACAATTCCATTTCCCTTTTAGTCAATATTTTGGGAGAGATACCATCTGAAAGAATTTCAATCCTCACCATGTTTTGTACTGGAGGTGTTGTAACACAATCATAGGGTGTTTGATTATGACTAATCCAGCTGTTAAACAAAAAAAAGAAAAACCCAAAAAAACAACTGCTGTAGTAAGACATGAACTCCAATGTTGTAAAGTTTTAGTACCGGTTAGCTTTTTTAATTGTTTCTTCAACATCTCATTCATTCTTTCAATCAAGTCATTAGCTTGGGGATGGTAGGCAATGTGGAATATCCAATGCATCCCTAGCCCTTGAACCCAATCTTGGACACTGTTTACTAAAGTGTGTTCCTTGGTCCCTTTGTATTTGGTGAGGAGGTCTGTATTGACAAATGAGTTGTTCTGGTACTTCAATTGTGCCATGTTGATCAGCATATTTGGTGGGTTTAGCAAAAAACAGTTTTGACACTAGATCCACAGCAGCAAATGCCTATTGCCACCCCCTTGACAAGGACAGGGGGCCCATGTTATCAACCTGTCAGGTATTAAAAGGCCCACTGACCCCATTTTATCTTTCCCCATGGCCTATGCAATGACCTTAAATGTAGCTGCATACAAATAGTACAGTTATGTGCATATGCTTTATAAATATGTAATGGATAATGAAAAGAAAGCATTAGAAAGATCTATCACCACCTTCCACAGCTGTAAATTTTGGTATTTTTTTCTATAAGGGTAACCATGTGTCTCCATTCAGCTCATATCCAGGACTAAACTATAGCAGCTACTCTATCACCCAATGACCCCTCCCCAGCCAGGAAGAGAGATAGGGGAAAAAGAGAGGAGACTCATAGGCTGAAATGAGAATGGATTTAATGAAACAGCAAAACTAATATTAATGCCACTATAAAGTATACAAAATTATACTCAACCCAGCAAATGTACAGCAGTCACAATAAATAGGAAAACAGTCCTCAGGAACAGAATGGTAAGAAAGTTACTCTAGAGATAAGGAAGAACCCTCATTCTCAGCAAACTTCCCCTTTTATAATGTGTGACATTTATGGTATGGATACACCTGTGAGCCAGCTGCTGTCAGCTGCCCTGGCTTTTGCCCCTCCCATCTTAAGCTCCTGGCCAATTGAAAAATACCATTGGCCTGCATATCATGGCTGGCCTATGATTCTATCCCAGTGCTGTGTCTGGTACCGTAACTCTAAATGGGGAGGTGACATTATTCAATTCTCTATAATCTAGTCATTCTCCAAGTGCTGTCTGGTTTTCAAAGAGGCCAAATAGGATTATTAAAATCAATCATGGCTTCCTTAATGATTCCCACTTGTTGAAGTGCCTGAATGGTTTGAGTAATTTCCTCCTTCCTCCCTGAAATACAATATGGTTTTACAGTTACCTGCTGGTATAATCAAGGGTTTTAGTGAGGCAGGTGCTCCTCTCAAAAGCTGCATTTTGATACTTCTCATTACTGCTACCCTGTCTGGATTGAATCCCTTAATCAACACATGAGCCATTGCTGTTATCAGAATGGTCCCAGGCACAGAAGAACAAGATGATCAGCAGTACAACAGTGAAAGCAAAAAGCAGCCACTAATGAGCACTAGACACATATAGTAAGGCAAGCAAGTCCCATGGCAAGCACAGAAGCCTGCCAATTGATAGATAACCTGCAATAAATTTGACCTAGAATATTCAAATTAAGTCTGTCTTTATCTTGAACCCTTCATGCCCCATGTTGGGTGTCAAAAAGCACTGTCGTGGTCTAACCCCAGCCAGCAACTAAGCACCACACAGCCACTCACTCACTGTCCTCCCCATTTATTAGCAATACATGCTATCAACCATTCTACAGTATCTTGCAACCCATGGAATCACTCTGCTCGAGTAGTAATTACTTCTTGTGTGATCGCCTTTGCATCTTGTAAAGTACATTTGATTGAAACAGCAGGCAAACCATCACCAAAATGTGCTCAACCATGCATCAACAACCCCATTCTGTGAAAGTTATTCTCAAAACTGTGTTAGTACAATACATTTCTTTACTGTTTTTACTAATACACCCTGCTCTTTATTATAAGTAACACAATTCCTTCATGTTGTTGGCCCATCACATGGCCAACCTAGCTACCCTCAAAGGAGACCAAAGTGCATACAACCCTCCTGAAAGTGGTTACAAAACTTGTTCTCTGGATGGGGATTATCATCATGGTTTAGTAATTTATTTAGCTCATTGCTAAAAAGTCTTTTACCTGTGGTTATTATGTTTCTGATAGCCTGCTGCGCTTTTACTTGTATTCGGGATTGCTTACAGAATATGCTTATAAAATCTGTACAATTATATTGAAGAGTCCTCATATAAGAACTATAGGCAGGGATGCCCCCCCCCCCCCAAAAAAACCAAACCAAAAACAAAGGGAGGACTGTTCTAGAAGAGTTTGATTAACTGTATTCATCAATCTGAAGAGTCTCATTTAAGTAGCTTAGCACTAATAGCTAAAGTAGTTGAAGCTTTAGGCCACAAGAGCTGACCAAGAGTGAACTTTTTGATAAAACTAATGCTGCTGACACAGAACTAGCTGAATCCAGCAGATATGAGCAGAATGAAGAAGATAAGGACCAAGGAAACA
The DNA here is from genome assembly GCA_024336885.1 of Actenoides hombroni. Lineage (NCBI taxonomy): Eukaryota > Metazoa > Chordata > Aves > Coraciiformes > Alcedinidae > Actenoides > Actenoides hombroni. Next base: position 5,453,976 of record WUAM01009935.1, on the reverse strand, counting down.
ATTCCAAGAGAATGAGGTAATTTCAGAAGAAAGCCAGCCCAGCAACAGTGAAAACCAATAAGTAATCAAGAGACCACTGACCAGAATTAAGTGATTGGACTTGGGGATCAAGTGCTGGATGGTACAGGTATAACTGGTAGGCACAATTTAGGGTAAGGGTCCTTCTCTGGAGGCACCCAGCTCGAGCTGTAACCTGAGAACTAATAAAAGAGGAATTGGAAACCTACATTAATCAGTGGGATCCTAGGGTTGGACCCTGTTATGGTGGCCGGTATGCATAAATCTATAACAGGAATAGAGAGGATTTCCACAATTTTTTTCCTGGGTTGCTTTGCTATCTTCAGCAGAAAGGTCTCATGTTTTAGACCATGCTTATTTGAATGCCAAGGACTACAGTAGGGCTACTAGCAATGTTACATACTTGAGATGCTCCTCTGGGGCCTGGCCAACTTACTGCCTTGGAGAAACAGATCAAAACTGTTGTCAGAGGAGTATATCAGAACCCTGCCCACAACTTGTGCCCTGAAACAGCTTAGCGGCTTCTCTTCTTCCTGGCCAAATCCAAGCTTGGTATAGCCAGTTTTCTCCTGGAGAGGGTCTGCTTTCCTAGAACAAAAGCACTGGAGAGATGGAGTCTTGCTTCACCCCAGGAAGCAACATGTCTGTACCTAGCAGTCCAGAGGCCTGTCAGGGCAGAGAGGAGCGAAGCAAGGAGCTGTATATATTCTGAGCACAGCCCAGGCATGGCTAGTGCTGCTCCCAGGAGTGACCCCTAGGCACTTGGGCCAGCCTCCCCTGTTCAGTGCTCAAGCTGTGCTGACACACTGTAGGGGTGTGAGCTTCACCAGAGTCTGCCAAACCTGATGGTCCCAGTCCTGACTGAGGCTCTCTCCCTCCAGGGGTGCAGATCTGCCTGCAAGGAAAATCCCAACCTGTGTCCAAACAGAGGCACGTCTTTCTGTGCCACAGGGCTGATGCCATCTGCCTCAGCTGCCAGCCCCAGGGTTAATTAGAGCCTCTGACACAGCCAGGATGGTCTCCTCCCTATTACATCACCTCTCCTCATGCTCACCTCCCTCATCTGGCTTCTGAGCTTCTTTTGTAACACTCTGCAATCCACAGCAGCACTGGCAACCTGATCCTCCCCTGCTAAGGGCTGAATCCCCCTTCATGTCTTGCCTCCTACCTTTCCACAGACCCTTTTATCTTACTTTTCTCAGGCAACTGAATAGTGGTTAGGATTGAGACTCAGGGCATATTTGTTAGGGGATTTCAAAGCTCAGCTCAGGTTTTGGTTCCTTGCATAGTGCAGCACTGCCCTGCTTGGTCTGTGGTTTATGGACAACTCAGGGCTGAGCTACCTACACATCTCCCCCTGTGTCATCTCCACATAGATAAGGCCTTAAGGCGATCCAAGGCTGGGTTGCTTTTACAAGCCCCCATGAATCACCTACATGCACTATACATTACCAAAACTTGTTTATGAGCTATGAGACAGATGATCCATACAGTCATTTATTTCAGTAAATTACCAATTGCACTTGGCAAAAGTATGATACTGAAATTGGTCTTTCTCCTTGTTTTGTCTTGCAGACTAATTGGAAACCCATTTCAAGGTCACTGCTTCAGGCCCAGCCTTTATGTCATAGAACATGAGTCAAAGGCTCCTTTGAAGCTAGACCTCTTTACAGATGGTGAAGAAGACAGCAAGTATGACACTTGTCAGTCAGAAGAACCTAGCGATAATATAGACATAATCCTAAGACACAAAGAAATCCCAAAAAAAGCAGTTACAACTGAAAAAGAGGGAATAATTTCCATTACAGTACTACTCTAGAGTGACTACACCAGAAAGCCCTAATGAGTCTGACAGTGAAGCTGCCTGCAAGAGCTGCTCAATCTCATCTGAAAATGGAACTAAGCGATAAGCCAGCACAAGCTGAGCATTGGGATTTGTTTGCTCCCCAAGTCAAACAAAGTCAGGTATTATTTTTTGCCATCTGGACCAACTTTGATGGCAGAAGTCAATTTGAACTGAAGCATCCTGATAATTTCCCATACCATAAAATTAAGTTCCAAAACCCTCTGATGCTTGAATGGAGCCATTAGGACCATATATGACTGAGCTTGTGACAATAGCTATACCCTATTTCAGTAAGCTTCCTTGGTGAAATAGATTGATTATGTAATTAAATTAGCTATTTCACCACAGTCATTCTGTGGAAACTGCTGTCTTCACACAAGCAAAACTTTCAGGGAAGTGTATGAAAAACCTTCTAGTAAGGTACATCTTGCTAGTTGCTTAGTCCCTGGGGCACTCAAGAAGCCATTTCAAGGCTTCTACTATAAACACAATGTTGTTCTAGTCATCAGGAGAGTTTGCTAATCAGTGTGACCAGTTTAAGATCTGATTTCCAAGTCTGATAAACTTTTCAGTAAAAATTCCAGCAAAAGTGTCTACCGCTCCAAAGAAGCTCTCCAGTTGGTCAAAGATGGCCAAGCAAAAGAGTGAGAGGCCTTGAATTTAGGAATGGAGAATGATGCTTGTCCATCTATGTAAATCACTTAATCTTAGATGAATAGTGCCAAGTGAAGATGATAAGCATTAGTGTATACGGATATTTCTTCCTACATGTATTTATACAGACATCCATTCACATTGTCTTATAAGATGTATTTGCAGATGCGAGTTTAACACTGTATGCAGTGATGATAGCTGTCAAACAGACTTCAAGGGATGAATAGACATCCTCCCAAAGCTTGCATAGAGAAGGTGTCATTGGAATATAGGGGCAAAAAGGGTCTTCCTTAGTATGCTCTCTATGTGATGCCATCATGTATCTCCATGATGCAAGGAGTCTGAACTGGTTTTCCATCTTACAACAGGTTCTCATCCATGAACTCTGTAGGCATTAATGGTTTGTAGCTATTTTAGAAGACCCAGTTTATTACTGTAATCTCTAGTTTATGGAGAATTTTATTAACATTGTGTGGAGAAAGATCCTGCTATTAGCGGAGCTCTTGGTACTTGCAGTATCTAGTACAGGGGCTGAAATGTACAGCTGTTATGGACAATAAATGTTCAGTAGTGTCTACCAAGGCTTTGTAATTCTGTGTGTTCGATGTGCCAGGCCATCAAATCCACACAGTCCAATATACTAATTTGTCCCTTTCCTCCTCCTGGCCAGAGGCAGGGCCCCTCTATTCCTGATCCTGGTCAGAATATTCACTGTCTGACCCTTGCTGTGTCAGATAAGAAGTCCCCTCCTTAGGATCAAGGATCAAAGGAGGTGATCTTAGTCTTCCTATATCTGGGAGGTTGACGATTACCTTACTCTCTAGAGTGATGAGGGGGGTGCCAAGACTTATCTGTACTGGAGGCTGAGGTGAGCTTAACCAGGGACAAGTGGGAAAAGCTTGTGACTGGACCAGAGGCCCCTTGTATTCTTGGCATAGACTACCTCAAGAGGGGGTACTTCAAGGACCTAAAGGGATACCGATGGACTTTTGGTGTAGCCACTGTGAATGCAGAGAAGATCAAACAGCTATCTACTCTGCCTGGCCTCTCGGAAGATTCCTTTGCTGTGAGACTGGTACAAGTTGAAGAACAACAGGTGCCAATTGCTACGAGGACTGTGCACCAATGACAATATCACACAAACCAAGACTCTCTGGCTGCCATCCATGAGCTGATTTGTCAACTGGAGAGCCAAGGTGTCATCAGCAAAACCCACTCACATTTTAATAGCCCCATTAGATCAGTGCAAAAGTCTGATGGAGGGTGGAGGTTAACAGTAGACTATCGTGGCCTGAATGAAGTGACACCACCACTGAGCACTGCTGTACCAGATATGTTAGAGCTCCAATATGAACTGAAGTCAAAGGCAGCCAAATGATACAACTGACATTGTCAACGCATTTTTTTCAATTCCTTTGGCAGAAGAGTGCAGGCCACAATTTACTTTCACGTGGAGTGTCCAGTACACCTGAAATCGACTGCCCCAGGGGTGGAAGCACAGCCCTACCATTTGTCATGAACTAATTCAAACTGCATTGGAAAAGGGCGATTCCCCTAAACCTCTACAATACATTGATGACATCATTGTGTGGGGCAACAAAGCAGAAGAAGTGTTTCAGAAAGGAAAAAGTAATTGAGATTCTTTTGAGAGCTGGATTCGCCATAAAGAAAAGCAAGGTCAAGGGACCTGCACAAGAGATTCAGTTCATGGGAATAAAGTGGCAGGAAGGACACTGTCATGTATCTATGGACGTTGTCAACAAGATAGCAACTATGTCCCTACCGGCAAATAAGAAGGAAACACAAGCTTTCCTGGGCCTTGTGGGGTTCTGGAGAATGCATATTCCAGGTTACAGTCAGTTTGTGATACCTCTCTACCAAGTAATCCAGAAGAAGAACCATTTTTACTGTGGCCCTGAGCAACAACAAGCCTTTGAGCACATCAAACAGGAGATACCTCGTGCAGTAGCACTTAGGCATGTTCAGACAGGACCATCTGTGCAGAATGTAATCTACACAGCAGCTGAAAAGCGTGGTCTCACCTGGAGACTCTGGCAGAGAACATCAGGAGAAACTCGAGGTCGACCATTTGGATTTTGGAGCCGGGGGTATCAGGGATCAGAGGCTCACTACACCCAGACTGAAAAAGAGATACTTGCACCATGAGGGGATTCTAGATGCTTCAGAAGTTGTTGGTACAGAGGCACATCTCTTCTTGGCACCACAATTACCTGTGCTTCATTGGATCTTCAAAGGAAACATTCCCTCTACACATCACGCAACCAGTGCAACGTGGAGCAAATAGGTAGCATAGATTATGCAATGAACTAGACTGGGGAAACCCAACCGTCCAGGGATCCTGGAAGAGATCATGGACTGGCCAGAAGGCAGAGATCTTAGAGCACCGCCTGAGGAGGTGACTCATACCCAAGAGACGCTGCCATAAAACGAGTTACCAGAAGATGAAAGGCATTATGCTTTGTTTACTGATGGATCCTGTCGTGTGGTAGGAAATCATCGGAAGCAGAAAGCTGCTGTGTGGAGTCCCACAAGACAAGTTGTTGAGGCCACTGAAGGAGAAGCTGAGTCAAGTCAATTTGCAGAAGTGAAGGCGAACCAACTAGCCCTAGAAATTGCTGAACAAGAAAAGTGGCCAGTGTTCTACCTCTACACTGACTCCTGGATGGTGGCTAATGCCTTGTGGGGGTGGCTGCAGGAGTGGAAGAAGACCAATTGGCAACTAAGAGGTAAACCCATCTGGGCTGCTGCATTGTGGCAGGACATCACTCCCCAAGTGGAAAACACGGCTCTAAAGGTATGTCATGTAGATGCTCATGTGCCCAAAAGTCGTGCCACTAAAGAACATCGAAACAACAAACAGGTAGATGAGGCTGCCAAGATTGAAGTAGCTCAGATGGACCTGGACTGGGAGCATAAGGGTGAGCTATTTGTAGCTCGATGGGCCCATGAAACATCGGGACATCTAGGGAGAGATGCAACATACAGATGGGCTCGTGATTGAGGGGTGGACCTGACCATGGAGGCCATCACACAGGTCACTCATGAATGTGAAACGTGCTGTAATCAAATGAGCCACGCGAGTAAAATCCCCCTGGAATAGAGGGCCATAGAATCATAGAATGGCTAGGGCTGGAAGGGACTTCCAAAGGTCATCTAGTCCAGACCCCTGCAGTGAGCAGGGATACCCTCAACTAGACCAGGCTGCTCAGAGCCTTGTCCAACCTCACCTTGAATATCTCCGTTTTAAAATTGAGTTTCCAGTTCTGGCGTGGCAATTTCAAGGTAAGCAAATATATTTCTGTGGATATGTTAGGAAGCAAAACTGCCCTTCCTGGCAAATTTGACAACAGAAGAATGGGGATTGCTAAGGAAAGAGTTGAAATTCAGCATGCACAATTGAGTGCTTGAGGAAAACTGGAGGTAAAAGGATGAATTCTGTCTCGAGGACCTGTAGTTCAGCTGTTCTTCCTAGCAAAACTGGGCCTTGTACAGAGATGGTCTAGCTCACAAACAGCTCTGTGGTACTTTGTTACACTGAACACCTTTTCCTTCAGAATTTTTAGGTTTCTTTTAAGTCAGAAGGTTGTGAGGGAAATCGGTCACTAGCCACTACACACTGCTTTTTGACAGACCTGCATACATTCAGGTGGAGGGTAGAGCTGACCCTCTTTCTGGGCGTGCACAACTTTCAAATGGCCTAAAATATTCAGGCTGGAACAAGATTTTAATGGAGGCACGCTTCGAAAGAAGTACCCATCTGAAATTTGTGTTCAGCACACCTGGAATCTCTTTCAGCTCATGTGAGGCCACATCCCCCAGCGCCAGCACCAAATGGCTGTTCCAGGAGGAGAACAGAAGCTAGAGGTGTAGTTGGAACATACGGAGACGCAGGAGGAAAACCAAGCACTTCCTCTGGTTAAGTGAAATTGCCCCTCTGCCCCTGCAGCTCTTCTCAGTGCTGTAACGTTACTCGCGTGGCATTTTGTCACATGCTGAATTGTTAACCTGCAGAAAGGCTCTCTTTGCTCCTTTGCTTGGAGACAGGATTGACGTGCGCTGCAGCACCCTGTTGTTGGGGGGGGCGGAGGGGAATTTTATGCTCCTTTCCTGACAGACAGGATTCCAATCGCACCATATGTCAAAAAGCTCCAACCAATTCCAGTCATGTACCCACACTGTCCAGCTGTCACAGCTATAATTATTGAAACTAAAGCCCAGGGAAGTTTGTAGTTTTGGAAATGCTCTAGTCTCCTTAGATCTTTACTACTGATGTTATAGCTGATTAGGACCCTGCCAGCCTTCTGTTGGTCTCTTGAAAACGGCTGTAATTCTCATTCATCATGGAAGCTAACCAGCTGCTCCAGAGCCATCCTCTCAAATGTGTTGCTTGATGTTTTACTTTGCTGTTGTCCTGACCTTGATACATAGGGTGTTCAAACAAAGGCTACTTGTTATTTTGAAGGTGGTACAAAAGAATCCAGTTAACTACATTCTGCGCAGAAAAAAAAAAGAAAACCTTTTCAGGTAGGTTAATCCACACTCATTTCTTGGTCATCCTGCTACATTTTTATGACCATTTCAGGCGAGGGAGTGAGAAGTGGCAACCTCCTGGCATGCTCTCCTGTCGGGCTGGCACTGAGCTTTTGGCAGGAATGTCTATCTTGTCTCGTAGCAGAGACGGAAGTGACTCCTGTAATCAGAGATTTGAGCCTTTACATGCACTTTTGTCACTTTTATCCAAATGTAATGAAGCTTAACATCTTTTGATTCTCTTTGAAACTTTGATCTGAGTAGAGAGTTCAGCTATTGGCTTTTTCTATTAAAACTCTCAAAGCTGCAAGTTTTATGATCTTGTAGTACGTTCTAACCTTTTTCCAGTGCTAGATATGTGTAGTGAGTAAAGCAGCACCTTTTTAGATTGTATTTTCACATGACCTTATTTTTTTGTCTCCAGGAATCAGCCCTTCTTGTACCTTAGGAGGTTTTTTTGGTTGGTTTTTGTTTGTTTTTCTAAATATATGAAGGATTTTAAATTTAAATAAAACCAGTGTAATCTACGTGGCTTATATTTTGATAAAATAGCATCTTTAAGTCTGGTGGCTAGGCTCCAATACACTGCTCTCAACCTGGGTTTCCTAAACTCTTTTGAGATGCTAGGTAAGAAAATGTCAATACTTTTAAAGAAGAAATGTTTATGGATGAGGAGAGATTTTAAAGAAAGCTGCTTTAAAGAACAGCAGGACTGAGTTGGAATCTGTAGACTGGAACAACTGACTAATTTGATCAAGAAAATGAAAGAGGGAAATTTGTTAAACATATTCCTTAGCAACTGTCTTTTAATAATGAAGAAACTATTTCAACAAAAACTGTCACCAAAAAAAAAAAGTGGAATTTGATATTGCTGGTGAGAAAGCTCAGAATGACTTTGAATATTGGAAGAAAATCAAGCGTGCTGTCATGCGGATCGCTGGCTCCCATTTACAGGCACAAGGATGATGTAGATTTAAAAGGCAGACCGTATTTTTCTGAGCACACGTAAGGAATTATTTCAGATGGAAAACAAACTGTCTCTAATTTATGGGTAAATTGTAGTTTGAAGATACATTTTAATGGCCAGATTGGGAAAGAATTAAGAGGTTTGGTCCAGTGGCTCATTGTTTCCCATTCTCATTTCTCTGTGTGTGGGATCTCCTATTTTTTCACTAACTAGCTCTTCGTTGAAGCCTGAAGTCAACAACTTCAGGACAATTGATTGCCCTTGACCCCACTTTTGGGACTCAGTAGTCCTCCCTAAAGTGAGCTGAATAATAGGTGAAATGTGACTATTAGGTAGGAGACTGAAGGAGAAGAAAAAGGGAGTCATCAGTCAAAGAGCTCAATACAACTGGATGACCAAGGACATGGCAAGAAAGTAAACGAGAGAAAAACAACTGGAGAAGCAATCAAAGTAAAAGCAGCAGAGGAATGTGTAAAGAGAAACAGGAGACATGGATTGTACCTCAAGTAAGAGAGCTGAGTGAGACATTTGAGCTGCTTCTGTCCGCAGTGAAAGACAAGCCTGAGAAAATGGTTTAGGACAGGGAGCAAAGAATAAGTGATGGAAAGAATATCTTGAAGTGCTGTACAGTGTGGGGTACAAAACAGATGAAAAGTTGTTTAGAACTTTCCCACTAAAACTCAAGAGAAGGATACATGTTGGAATTCAGAGACAGAAAAAACTTAGTAAGAAGGGTGAAAGTAAAAGGTGAAACCATGGGTGCAGGGCTCTGGCTGGCACGCAGTGAACACAGGGAAAAATACAGCCTGTTCATAACAACAAAACTTACAAAAACCATCAAGGGGTGAATGAATAGGGGAAAGTCACAAGAATACACATCTCCTTCAGAAAATATGGAGAAAGAATATATGAAGAAGATGCAGCAGGTACTTTAACATGGTATTTGTAATAAGACAGAAATTGGTGTAGAAACAATAGAGCTGAACCTACTATAAATCTGGTAGAAATAGGTTTAGAAAACTATCTGGCAGAAATGGTGTATTTGGGCAGCTTTTGGCCTCCAAAACCCCTAATTAAACTAATAGAAAACAGTTACTGGAAGTTATAAATTGCAATTAGAGAAGAAGGCAACAGAATGGATTTCCATGATCGTGGGAGTGGGACAAGCCAGGTTTCTGTTACTGCCTTTGCTCAGTTTAGGATAGGTTTTGAATGAAAAGATGAAGGGAGAGGGTGGAAGAATCATACTGTGTGAGAAAACAGTGAAAAAACCATAGCTTCTCAGGGGGTGTTCATCTTACGGCTTCACTGAAAAACCATCAGAGGTTCCTCAGAGAAACTAAGACTGAAAAGCAGAAATTCATACAGAGATAAGGAATGAAGTCTGAGACAACCTAAAAGGGGCTGTTAAAAGGCAGTTTGAGGAATTTCAGGTAACTGTTCTCTTGCTTTTGCCCCTTCTTGCCAAACTGAGTGTCTTGCTTCGGTAAAAAATTATCTTCAAAACAGATCTTTTTTAAAAAGCATGTGTGGCATGTAGCACCCTGGAAAGCTAGACACAGAGCTTTCATACTTGATCTGATGCATCCAGGTATTTCTTGAGCAATCTGGAGAGGCCAGCCTAGTTGAGAGGGCTCTTACAGCTGAGATACTGCTCCTAATTCCTAACGAGCTCGAATGCAGTTGTATGTGTTTGAATGTTCTCAGGGATGCAGATGCCGAGTCCTTTTCCCTCTTGTTACATCCAACAGATAATTGGGAAATTTCCTAAACCTTACATCTCTGTAACTAGATTTCCTGAGATTTATGTAAATGGTTGTTAAGTGCACATTTTGCATCTACTGCGTGTAATCTGGGAGGCTGTGTGGTTTTGATGTTTGGATTTAAATGCGAGTTGGAAACGGTGGTAAAAAGGGCTTTAGTTGATTCTACATAACTTTCTTATCCTTCTGGAATGTCGTAGTTGGAGATGGTGTAGAACATGCTTAATTCTCTGCTGTTACATAGTCTTGCCAAAACAAACACAAGCTCACTGGAGAGATACTCAACTTTAAGTTAAGTATTAGAACTTACATGCTTACTTAGTATTAGATACTGTACAGTGCAGCAGGAACCATGTGAAAAAGTTCAAAGAGGGAGCTTCCTGGCCAAGCACTTTCTTAGGTTGGATATGGAACCTTTACTTGCCTGCAAGAAAAAAATGGAAGCGGTTTCTCGGATTTATTTTACTGATGCTAACTGAGGCAAGGGGACCACCCAGCTCTCCTAGGAAGCAGTAGAATTACGCTGCTTTAACAAAGATTTTGTTTGTTTGTTGTTAATTTTTAAGCTTATTTATACATTCTTAAACTGGTTCTACAGTAAATGACCCATGAATGGAGGTAACTGTCTTCAGTAGCTGGTTGTCAAGTATGAGATTTTTAAGTCTCTGTAAAACTCAACCTCTGAAGCAGTATATTCTTACTTCAATGAACTGGGATTTACAGATGTTACTTTGATAATGCCAACATAAATTTACCAATTTACTCATAGCACAGAGTCTTAATATTGAGGTCAGAGTGAAGCCTATGACTGGCTTTGGAAGGAATATAAAGTTTGGAGGAGTATATTTTGCTCATTGTGGAAGGATTTGCAGGTGAAAACACCATAAAGAATGTATATCCACTGCTTTTTACTGGGGGAAAAAAAAAAGTCAAGATGTTTCAGGATTCTACTGATAGCTTCCAGAATAACTGACATGATTAAATTCATGATGCTGACATTAATCGTATGTAAGAATTTGGTGTCTTGTGGGCACAAAATTTGTTAGGATTTATGCAGTTGCAACTAGTCAGTGAAGGATCTTCAGTAGTATAAAAACTGGTGCACGTGGATGTCTCCCAGTGGTTGGGTGCACTGGCTTAATTCTGGGGTCATACTAAATACTGGAAGAGGTTGCCCCAGACGGGTAGCAGAGTCTTCATCCTTGGAGATACTCAGAAAACAGATATGCACATCCTGAGCAATTGGCTTTAGGTGGCCCTTCTTGAGCAGAGAAACTGGACCAGATGATCCTTTCAATCTCAACCATACTATGATTCTGCTGTCAGACAAAGCATTATTTTCCCCACTTTTCTGTCACTTTTCAGCAGTCCACATAGCTCCCCATCCTGCAGCCTTCACTCCTCTCAAGCACTCTAGCACTTTGTACAGGCAGGCTTGTCCCCTTCAGTGGTGATCCTTCCCCATTACTGAAAAATCAACAGCACCGGGAGAGCTACATGAGACCTGCATTTAGCAAAGGTCCTCCAGAGCTGTAACTTCTTATTCCTGCAACTTACTCTCTGATATCCACTCAAATGTTATACCTAAGCAAAGGAGATTCATGTGAGAATGGGCAGGTGCCTACAATGCTGTCTGAAATCAATAGCAAACTTGTCACTGAATTCAGTAAGAACAGAGCAGAAACCCAAATACAGGGATTTAAGGAAACCTAGATATTGACTGACTGATGAAATAACTTATTACTGGTATTGATTCAGAAAAATAGGACTGTGAATAGCTAGCAATAGCACACAGTACTTTAGGGTGACATTGTCACCAAGCTCAGTCTGCAATGGCAAAATATGCTTCACAATCACATCCTTTTTTAAAATTCTAGATGACGTTGATACCTGGGTTGGGTAGATTCATATGAACAAAGTGTCAAACTAGATAGTCAACAACTCCTAGAGATCTTTTGAGGCAACATCATTTACACCAGTGTATGGGTTCGGAGTGGCATTCCTGAGCTCCTGGCTCTGCTGCAAATCTCAGGTGTTGTCTGGGGCAGGTAACTCAGACACCCAACTTTAGTTTCCCAACCATTAACAGAAATTAAGAATTACTTGAAAATATGGCAAGGAATACATATAAATGATTTCTCTTTTGTTATTTTAGGACACGTTCATCAGCAACTAAGTGCATTAGCCGCTGGGAGACTGGAAGGTCTTTCCTGGTTTGAGTGAGAACAGAACTAGTTCTGTTCAGTGATTTTATTTTTCAGCTCAGTTCTTCTCACTAACTGCACTTTCTGAAGTTAGCATTAGCATCCTGTTCTCACAGACAGTGTCTGCTTCTAGCAGGGATAACACCCCATGTTTTGAGTTAGTAACCAGGATGGTGTGCAGACCAAGGCCACTGCTGGATCTTGTGTGCCACGGTGGGGGGTGCAGAAAGTAAAAGGCTGCACCTGCAGGGAGGAGTGGACAGGACAGGTGACCCCAAACTGACCAAGGAGGGATTCCATCCCATAGATGTCATATTTGATATAAAGCTGAGGATTCAGGAGGGCCTCCCCCTGCTTTGCTCTGTTCAGGTCCTCTTCCAGTTTCTTCCTTGGAGCAGCCAAGGAGGATTCTGTCCATTCTGCCTTCAGTCCTGATCTGTGTGTTCCTGAATCTGGTACCAGAATCCATCTCCTGAACACAGTTCCCGTCTGCCACTGGGCCCTGTAGGGGCCTGCGCTGGTGCCTGTTCCACAGCATCGGTGGTGATGGTGATGTAATTGCTGTTAAGGGGGTTGGGTTTCATAGCGGTTTTGTCTATATTTGTATATATTCCATTTTTATTATTACTTTCATTAAAGCTCTTCCACCTTCCTTTTCTAACCGATAAGTCTCTCTCCCCTTACTCCCTTTCTCTTCCCCTTTGGGGAGGGAGGGGGTGTAAGAGAGAGCATCTGTTACCGGTCTAAAGAGCTTCCCTGACACTAAACCTTGACTAGGTCTCATCTAGAACTGCAGCCTAAACAGCAAGAAAGCCTGCATGTTTGGGTCATGAAGTATAGTCTGCTTCATTTTGCTCATACTGAGCCTGTCTTCCAGGGAGTCCTAAAGACACCCAGCCACTGACAGAACAGCATGGCAGTGTGCAAATGTGAAGCACATGCAGGATATGAGCCACAGGTGGGTTTATGAAAGTTGACAACTAGTGGCCTAGAGAAATTTGATTACTACAGGCTCTCTCTGGTAACTGAAAAGCCATAGTTTGTCAAATAGGATGGTGATCTCAGTGCAGTTCTTGATGGATGAGTGAAAGTCCATATGGCCATAGTTAGAATGACCCATAGACTGGATCAGCAGACACAGAAGCTAAAGGCTCAAGCGGCATTTCTGAACTGGCTGTGAAGCCATCACTTCTGAATAAATGGGTCTCTAATCCATGAAAGTGCTTCAGGAGTATTGGGAGCCAAAATAACATGTTCAGAGCACTTTGTCAGTCCACATCACAATCTTTGCACCAACTGTGCTTCACAATTCTAGTATTTTTACATGATTCACTAAAAACTATGTAGAGAAACAGGGATCAAACATCAGATAACACTCCAAGGAGAAGAGAAGGTGTATACACAAGTACTCATAGGTAACTGGGTGTCAGAAAATGCTTTCTTAGGCAGGCAGCATACTGCTTGGATGACATTACCAATTCTTGAAGGATTTATAATGTGCCATTGAAAACAGAGAGATTTAAACTAAAATCTTGCAAAGACTTAAAAGCCACATGTTTAGCTTTACACCTCTTAGGTATTTTGACGGAGGTCAATGAAACTATTCACCGTGGCTAGCTAAGAAGGTGTGTAAATCTTCGCAGCATTAAAAATTTTGCTTTATTATGTTCCCAGGGATGGGAAACAGGGATTGGCAGCTATCAGACATATCAGCTAAAACAGCAGTCTGTGTCTTTGAATATTGGCCAGATTGAAAAACAGCATTAAGAAACGTGGAAAGATCCTGGCCTTTTTCCCAAAGTGGCAGTGGGTGCTCTATGGCTGGCTCCAAAGTCCTTCTTGCAGTCCCCACATACGATTGAGATTTACTCAGCTGTGGCTAAGAAAAGTAAGCATGTTTTGACTGTCAAGATAAATATTTTTAACGGCCTTTAAAAATAATTTTTAAAAGCATATTTGGCACAATTGGGGCGGGGTTTGTCACATCCTACGTACAGAAGGCTTGAAAGCAGACCCTCTACCAGGGTCGGAGGGGGCTGCATCACCGGTGATGCTTCTCCTTTTCCTCCCTCCCAGCTGAACGACCCGGTGGCCGCAGGCGTTTCTTAAGACACTGCTGAGGTGAGGAAGCATCTTACCGGCTCTGGGGTCCCTGGAGGCGGCGCGGGGAGACGGGCGGGGGTGCCGGGGAGGCGCCGCATGGGCGGGAGCGGCCGGGGCAGCGCCGCCGGCTGGGGGTGGCGCCGGTGCCGGTGCCGGTGCCGGTGCCAGTGCCAGTGCCAGTGCCAGTGCCAGTGCCAGTGCCGCCGCCGACACGGGGTACGTGGCGCAGGAGCGGCGGCCCCGCAGCCTGGGCGGGCGGCAGGTGGGAGCGGAGAGGGCCGGACCGCCGGCCGTGCAGCGAGGGGGGTTCAGGGAAGGGATGGGCTGCGCCCCCAGCATCCACGTCTCGCAGAGCGGCGTGATTTACTGCCGGGACTCGGACGAGTCCAATTCCCCCCACCAGACCACAACCATCTCGCAGGGCACCGCTACCCTACGCGGCCTCTTCATCAAGACAGACGCAGCCGACTCCATCCCCTCGGTTCTCGCCTACCAGAGCCGGCAGCAGCCGCCGCCCTCCGCTGGCCCCCGCTTCAAAGAGCGCAGAGAGCCCGGCGCCTCGGCCCGAGCTCGGGCGCCCCGCTGCTGCGGCGTCGAGGCGGAGACCCAGACCAGCAACGCCAGCGTTAAGGTAAACCGCGGCCGCTCCGGACGGGGTCCTCGGTTGGGCTGAGATGGGTCCCCGCTGGCCGCGGCATCAGCAGGACGGAGCCAGAGCATCCCCCGCCTCTGCCGGGGAGGGAGGTGATGCTTCGGCGGGCGGGATGCAGCTGCGAGGAGCGGTTGCCCTGGTGCCCACTGACTCACCGCAGCTGTAGCGGCCAGGCCGGGAGGGCACTGCTGGATTCTTCCTAATGTCTAACCTGAATCGACCTATCTCTAGCTTTAATCCATTCCCTCTAGTCCTATCACTGCCCGACAACCTAGTAAGTCCCTCACCAGCTTTCTTATAGGCCCCCTTCAGACACTGGAAGGACACAACAAGGTCTCCCCGGAAACTCCAACTCTCTCAGTCTGTCTTCAGAGGAGAGGTGCTCCAGCCCTCTGATCATTCTCATGGCCCTTCTTTGGACATGTTCCATCATGTCCATATTTTTCCTGTAACAGGGGCTCCAGAACTGCACACAGTATTCCAGGTGAGGTCTCATGAGAGTGGAGTAGAGGGAGAGAATCACGTCCCTCGACCTGCTGGCCACACTTCTCTTGATGCAGCCCAGGACACGATTGGCCCTCTGGGCTACAAGAGCACACAGATGGCTCACGTTGAGCTTCTCATCCACCAGTACCTTCAAGTCCTTTTCTTCAGGGCTACTCTCAAGCCAGTCACTGCCCAGCCTATACTGGTGCTTGGGATTGCTCTGACCCAAATCACCATATTCTCTGTTTCAAAGTGGTTTATTAGAAACTGGGATTATTTGTTAGATTCACTCTTTTCTAAGAACAGCTGCCTTACCTTACCCATTTCTAAATGGATTGTTTTACTCACGTGCCAAATATGGTTTTCTCCATTTTGGGGATAACAGACTTATTTTCAAATACAGACAATGCAACAGTGACACAAGGATGCTGTTGTAGGAATTCCTGGTCCAAAAGTTCACTAAGAGAATATGAAGTGATAGTAAAATACAAATATGTGAAGAATAACTTGCAAGGAAAAAGAAGAGGATAAATGTTCCCAAAACGTATTCTAGAGGCAACTAATCCCAAACAAACTGATTAGACATAGTCTGTGAGATTGTGATTCTGAGTACTTATGACTTTTTTTTAACTCTATCATGCGTTTTATGTTGGATTATCTTCTATCAGATGATTTATTAACAGTTGTTATTTTATCAGGAAATTATGTCCATGGAAAATCTTCAGTCATTAGCTGTACCATGCATTAAAGTCACACATGTTTTTCAATGACACTTATATAGACACCTTCTGGCAGTCCCAGGTGTTTTGAGTAGACTTGGCTGATTTTTGGTTATATAGTGGACATTCTGCTTATCAAACTGTAACCTATTGTTTATCAGTACCATACTTAAGATACTTTCTAGTTCTGTGAAGAGGTATAATACATTTTTGACTATTTTACAGTTATTGAAAGTGCGGCTTTGATCTTTTCAGTTGCTAGAGAGAAAAGAGTATAACCAATTCAGGACAAAGAACAAAAGAAGTAGAGACAAAACTATACCCTGAAATGAAACAGATACAGATATTGACTTTTTTAATATAAAATACGATTTTTATTTACAGAATATGACAGATAAATAATACATCAGAAATAAAGGAGAAAAGGAAAATATCTCAAAATAAAATGTTAATATAATGTGTGAATGCATATAAATTGGTAAAAAGCACAGGGGTTCTGGTATAGTTAGCAGATCAGCTCATTTAACGTAAGGTCTTGCTGGCAAGTTTGGTTTCTTTTTGTCTTTTTAGACTTTGGGATTCTTTCAGCTCTTTTCAACCTCTGTTCAAACCTTTTTTTCAATGCACTTAATCCTCTTTGTCACAGTTTTTAATTCTGCAGTGTCATCTGTGGTACAGACTGGGCACTACTGTATGCAGTTTTCTGGATATGGCCGTGCCATTATGTAATGGTATTTCTGACTGACCTATCTTACATACTAGTATATCACTCCATGCTTTAGTATTTAGCAGTGCTGTAATCTTTAATGTATGTTTCCTTATACCAATGTCATGAGGGAATACCTACTGCCTCACTTGCAGATAGAAAGTATTTCTGCAAGTCAGTTATGGGCCAGATTTTTAAAGGGCTCTTAGGTACCTAATGATCCAGGCAAGTTCCTAGTGGAACTGACAGAAGCCTAAATGTCCAAGTCCCATTATTTCAATAGGTATTAGGTACTACATTTTTCAAAATCATGGTGTGGCCTGTCTGGATTTTCAGACCCTAAATAGCTTTGAAAAATCCTGAAGAATTTTTAAAATGTACTAAATGACTTTCCAAAGTTACAGAAATCTTTGGTCAAGCAGAAAGCTGAAGCCGTATTTCATGATTCCTGGACACCTCTGTTAACTTTGGATGCATGAGAAATCCCCTCCTTTTGTATGAGTAAATATAAAATACTTACACATCTTACTATGTGAAAGGAAATAACCTCTAAGAGGGTTTTTTTTTTATATTACTGTAAATTACTGTTTTTTTCTAATAAGATATTAGGTTGCATACCGCTTTTCAGTACCGATCTGCCATTCACCTAAAATAATCAGACTAGTGTAATAATTAATAAAATAGAAGTGACACAAATGTCTAAGTTTTAGGCATTACTTTTTCTGACAAACTTTAAAATCATGCCCTTTACACTGTTAAAACATATTTAAAGCTAGTTACCAATGACATAGATGTACATACAGTCAAAACCATTGGAAAAGGACACATACACAATGAATGCATATGAGAATATGTATACATTGGTATTGACTAAAATATGCAAATAACTGTACTTCCATAACAAGATACATGAACAATCTGGTAAATGAATATGGTAATAAGGGAATTCATATTGCTTCTTTTGACGTGCTCTAGGAATGATCCCTTTCTCAGATGCTTTGCTACAATTTCTCCAAACCTGGTACCTGACAGGCAGCTGGTGAGCTGAGACCATGGCACATTATGGTGATTAGCACCATCCAGTTATTTCCTTATGCTTCCTAATCTGCACACACTTGTGTTATCCTGTTTTTTTGTTTAGACTGCAGTCTTTTCAAATCAAAATCTGTGTCTTCCGTCTCTATGCAGCACGTAGCACAACATACACCTGTTGTATGTCAGTATTTCAGTATTGTCACATAATAATGGTGGAAGCTATGCACATATTTGACTCAATGAGTCTAATTATCTACTGCTTCGTGCTTTTGAAAAGCACAGTTACAATAAATGATACCAACTATTAACTTTGCATTTTGAATGGCAATAGCAATTTACATCCCTTTTTCAAAGATGAAGAATCAAACCTCATCTCTGTGGAGTTCTTGGCCTGAAAATAAATTGTACTTCAAAAGTTTTTAATCTTTTTAGCCAGTCTATTGAAACATGCTTATGATTAATCAAAATGCTTGCAACAATAACCTACCTAATTATTTCCAAAGTTGGTTGGATTTTTTTGGTGTTCTTTTCCAATATTGAGGTCCAAAATGGAAAATATCTCAAGTGCAATGAACAACTTCATACTTTAACTGGAATTTCCTCATATTTTACTCAACTATCAATCTGTATTGAAGAAAAATTTGATGGTTTCTTGAAGAATTTTTTTCTAGCATGAACTAATGAACAATGAATTCTCACATTAAAGATAAGATTTTTTGTAAAAATATAGCTACTAAGATGTAAATATAATGATATTTTCTCAAATATGCATTGGAAAGGTCTGTAGTTTTGCCCACATTCCATGTGGACCAGGTGGAACACGTATCTTTGCCAGATATTAATGGTAATTTTGACATCTGCGTCCTAAACTCCCTCCCCTGGACTGCAGAATAATACATCTAGCTACACAATACACTGAAACATGCAGAAAACTCAGGGAAAAGAAAAAAAATGGGCAAACTTTTCCCCCTGCTTGGTATTCAGTCAAATGTGTATATTTGGCCAGCCAAATGGCCAGTATGCAATGATTACTGTTGTAATAAGGAATATACTGAAGTATTTATTAATACTATGCTTCTCCACTACATTACTGTTGTTTAGTCATTAATAGATGTGTAAGATACTAGTTGTTTCTCATCTCTGTCTTTTAATTGTTCTCATAATAATTTTGCAGTGATAAAAGAGGCTGTAAGGTTGTACAAAATCACACTAGAGCGTACTTAGGCTCTACTATTTCATAGAATCATTGAAGTTCATCTTGCACTTTCACATTTCAATGTCTCAGGTGTATGTAAATGTTCTGTCCTGATGTGTAGTTGCTATGTCCATTACAAGTTCAAATGAATATGAAGTTTGAATTATTTTTTTTCTGAGGCTTGGAGAGTTTTCTCTTTGTTTGCTATAGTTGTATTGGCCAACGGCTATCATAATACTCAAAGCAGAGAATTCTACTTATGACTTTAAAGCCATCTTTTGTTTTCATGTATAACTCAAGAGACACAGGAAAATTATTTAAGTGACAGTGCCATAATCGAGGGCATTTAATGGCTTGTATTCTTGATCTTCCCTTCTGTCCCAATAAATATTTCTTCCAACTTTTTTCCTCTTCTTTTTGCTAAACGGCAATAGAATGACTACAGATGGAGGACTGCAGAAATGTCCAAGAACTGTAGTCTGATGCTTAGGGAAATCCACAAGACAACTAAATTCCCTCAGGCAGAATAGAGAATTTCTGAACCAGGAAGAATACTGTAATTATAAGCTTCATTTCAGCGTTTCTTTTTTTTTTTCCCTTTTTTTATTTTTTTTTTTTTTTAAATTTTATTTGTTATTTAAGTTGAGCCAGGGGAGGTTTAGGTTGGATATTAGGAAAAATTTCTTTACTGAGAGAGTGGTTAGGCATTGGAACAGGCTGCCCAGGGAGGTGGTAAAATCACTATCCCTGAAGGTGTTCAAAAAAACGTGTAGATGTGGCACTTCAGGACATGGTTTAGTGGTCATGATAATGTTTAGTGGACGGTTGGACTTGATGATCTTGAAGGTCGTTTCCAACCTTAATGATTCTATGATTCTACTTTGAAACTAAGAGGAGGCTCAAAACCTGACAGAATTCCCAATTGGTTTGTACTGTGTTCTGTGTCCTCTCTCTACCTTGTTTTTCCCCCAAGCATTATTTAACTTATTAAGTGGAGAATAAAAAAAACGCTCTTGTAAATCAATATGTAGTATTGTGGGAGAATGGGACAAATTGAATCCAGAAATCAAGTGGTGTCAGTCTTTCAGTGACTTAGATTTCCTAACAGTAGGACAGAGTTGGTGGATTCTGTTTAGAAGTATCCTGAGAATACCTGAAGAGAGAGCTAACTCTCTTGTTTCATCAGGGCCATGTATTACATTTTAAGTAAGTCTTGAATACACGAGATTGAGATTTATATCAAAATTCTATAGCCAAACCAGGACATTATGAATTAAATTGCTCAGGTTGTGGAATACACAGGGTTCCCTAGAAAGCACTTCCTCCTCTATCTTGCAGCTGGAGGCTATCCTATCAGACAGAACAAGGAAGAAGTTATGATTTATGCTACTCTGGCTCTGCAAAGCCAGCTCAGTAATATCAAGCAGTTTGCAGTCAGAAGATTATCACAAATGAACCAAGCATTAGCCTGGAGAGAATATCCTGCCAGAAACTTAGGGGGTTGGGACAGCGGGAAGAAATCTATCTGACCCATTCTCAAGACCTATTCCACAAGTGGGTGAAGAAGCTGCCACCATGAGTTTGAGATGTTCCCATCCACACATGTCTTGGGAAGGAGGAAGAAGGGGGAGAACAAGGTAAAAAATATGGGAATTAGGAAAAGGAAATGGTCCCTTTCATCTATAACAATAAAATTCTAACCTTTATCTTTTAACAAGAATCTAGATTTATTTACTCCCTGACCCCCAAGTGATTTCATCTCTTCCTTGTCAATTATTCTTTCTCTAGAAAACTAAACACACTTCTTTCTTGGGGCAAACCTAAACTTTTCCAATGTCCCAAAGACACTGAATTGTTTTTAATGTTTCTGCAATTCTTAATATATTATTATGTAAAACTGACATGCTTTTTGATTTCTGCAATAAATTGTCATGTGTTGTTTTGGTTATCATAGAATCATATTTGGGTTGGAAAGGACCTTAAAGACCATCTAGTTCCAACCCCCCTGACATGGACAGGGACACCTCCCACTAGACCGGGTTGCTCAAAGCCCCATTCGAGCTGGCCTTGAACACTTCCAGGGATGGGGCATCTACAACCTCTCTGGGCAACCTGTTCCAGTGTCTCACCACCCTCCCAGTAAAGAATTTCTTCCCAATAGTTAATCTAAATCTACCCTCTTTCAGTTTAAAACTGTTACCCCTCATCCTATCACTACACTCCCTGATAAGGAGTCCCTCCCTGTCTTTCCTGTAGGCCCCCTTCAGGTACTGGAAGGCCGCTCTAAGGTCTCCCTGGAACCTTCTCTTCGCCAGGCTGAACAACTCCCAACTCGCTCAGCCTGTCCTCATAGGGAAGATATTCCAGCCCCCTGAACACCTTCGTGGTGCTCCTCTGGACCCGCTCCAGCAGGTCCATGTCTTTCTTATGCTGGGGGCCCCAGAGCTAAACACCAGGTGGGGTCTCACGAGAGCCAAGTCTTCTTTGCTTTTAAATAGATTTCATATTTTATGCATCTAGGGAACTATACAGAGCTCCACTTCAGTAAAAGTAAGGAGCAGTAGCTTATCTTAGTGACTGTGCATAGTTTAGATTATACCTGATGCCTAATTATTAATCACAAAACCTAGTATTGATAAAATGTGAAAAGGTTTATTTTTCTTTTTGCTTTATTGCAACTTCCTCTGTCAGCATAATGGATATAAATGGAATTTTTTGTTTCATTTTTAAAAATAATTATTTTCCATTTTTCTGGTCTAGGTCGCTACCCCATTAATATTTGTTAGGCAAACTCAATTCAGTGCTTTGTACATAAGACACAGCCTTGCCTGTACAGGTACAGTCTACTGCCAAATTTGTGCCAACATCCTCATCTATTCATCCTCTCAGTTGGTAAAAAGAAACAAAGAAGCTTGTTGAATAACGTTGCAGAAAAGACCTTGACTTTTGCTGATTTAACATGCATTACCAACTACAGTTTTTCTTAGTACCAATGAACAATTCAACACGTCCCAAACTTTAAAAAGATAACTTAAGGAAACAGCATATATGCCTATTAACACAATTGAAAGTAGTTCTTAAGCACAATCACTTGAAATACTTCATTTTCTAGAATGCACAGAATCATAGAATAATTCAGGTTGAAAGGGACCTCAGGAGGTCATCTAACTTCAGCCTCTGTCTCAAAGCAAGATTAGCTATGGGATCAGATTGTTCAAGTGCATATTGAAAAAAGATATGAAAGCATCTTATCTCTAGTTAACAAATGGAATAAAGTTACAGCAATATTTAAAATAGAGAACTGAAGAGACATTTACAAACTATTTGCTCGGACCAATACTCAGTGCTTACAAGTGTTTTGTAAATTCATGTTTTGCTCATGTTTACTCTGTTTAATGGTCTCTTCTTTAAACAACTTAACACTGCATGTGTAATTGTAAGCAAGTTTCACATGACAGAAATATAGTTTGCAGATTGTTTGAGTTTTAACATGTGCAGCATATGCATTTCTCAGCATGAAAGGTGTACCAGTTTAGTCAGAGTGGTAAGCCTACAAGTGGACTTTTACTGCAAAAACTGTAAACTACCATTAGTTTAAGCAAGATAGGTTTGTGTTATGCACACATTGTTTGATAATGGCTAATCCAAATAAATTGCTCATAAGTAGCCATACAAGGGTTTGTGTAAACAGGTTTGATTTCTTCATTTAGATGAATCAAACAATGCTAACTGGAGCTTAGAGTTCAAGCCAATGCAAATACACAGACACACTCACTCTGTCTTGAACAGAGGGAAATCTTGGCAGAATGTAACACTACTACTGGCTCAGTTCTTGGAAGGTATACTTGCAAGTTTTAAAGGACAAAAGCACAATATCATGCTGGAATATTTAAAGAACTATATGAATTAATTTGCCTATAGTTGCTTGTTTGAGACAACCTGGTCAAGACATCTTGTGCAAATATGTGAAGTGTTCGTCTTCAGTTTCTTTTGACCAGTAATGACCACTGGCGTGTCATGTCTGCACACAAATAGCCTTATGCTTTTAACAGGAAATAAAAAGGGCAATCTGACTCGGTTTGTCTCTTGCCACTACAATAATCCAAGTGTTGTCAGGTTCTGTAGAAACAAGGAAGTGGAACAGGTCATGAAAATTGCACCTTGGAGAGACCGTTATTAAAATTGGCCATTTGTGTTCAAGTGATTGGCCAAATATGTTCCACTGTACAACAGCTTCATTCACAATTTCAGTTAACTCGGATGCCACACTGCATTAACGTCATATTGCATTTTGAACAACTCATTGATTTAAGCACAGTGCTGTGTTGCATAACTTGGGTTTGGAACCTGTACTGATCTTGTATTTATAAAAGGTACTCCTTTAGTATGCCACTCATCCAGGCAAAACAAACATTTGTAATTATCATTATTTAGCTGAAAACTCCCAAATGACATTTTTTAAAGCTGTCCAATCAGAAACCAATAATTCCAAGACTACCTCTGGAGCAAAATCAAATTTCTCTTCATCTAAAAGAAGAGATAAAACATAACTTAAGTTTACCCTACTGCAACTAATAGTCAACATGTCCCACAGATTTATATACAAAGTTTTAACTTCCAGGCAGCCGAAAGGAATGCTGGATACCACAAGTCTCTCAGACTCTTTCATGCTTCTAAAACCAAGGAGTACTCTGCTGACAGTATAGCTTCCCCCAACGAATACTGCTGAACAAAAACAATCTGTGAGCGCTGACAGGAGTACTTAAAAGAAACTAGCACTAGAAAAGAGTTCAGCTAAAGGTTTTTTTTTGCACGTAACGGTAATTGCTGAGTGATCTCCCTGTCCTTTTCCCAACTCACAAGTAGGATGGTGAAAAAAGTTCAAATTAGAAATGGTTAGTTAAGTAATCTTACTAACATTACCTCACTTCTTCTTAGTGCCATCTTTATGCTTTTCTTTCTTCTCCTCAGTGTTCTCTCCATTCTTTTGTGATTGGTTGATGTCCTGAGTGTCAGACCCTCCATTTACTGACTTTGCACCTTTAAAATTAAGGGGAAAGGATCATCACTGCAGGAAGCAAGAAAAGCAAATTTCTGTCATAAGAATCATGAACTCCAACACTACACATGTTTTTCCTATAATCTTGACATCTACCATCTGAAACTATATATAAAATCAAGAGGAAATATTATGATGACTTAATAATTCAGTACACTTCAGTCCCATAAATTATGAAGCCCGTGGTTGGGTTGGGAACAGGCTGGCAGCCCAGGGACCTGTTGCATCACACCTCTGCTAAAAGAAACACGTGCTGCCAGACAGATAGCGCGGGCTGGCTGTCCTGCAGAACACGGGGATTTGCGTGTCTGGGGGCTGGGTTGGGTTTTTTTAAGGTGTCTTTAGCATTGAATAATTTACCCCATTCCCGAGGGGCCTCCATCTCTCATGGCTGCAGCTTCGAGGTCTTGTTTCCCCGTGCAAAGTTTTGCCGGCTTAGCTAAAAGGACGGGCAACAAATACAGCACGTAGGTGAGCGTGGTGGTTTGGTTTTGAAATGTCTTTGGTGTGAGGGTGCCAGAGCCTGGCAGAGGCTGCCCAGAGAGATTGTGGAGTCTCCTTCTCTGGAGACTTTCCAACCCCCCCTGGATCTCTTCCCTTGTGACCTGCTCTAGGTGATGCTGCTCTGGCAGGGGGCCTGGACTCAGTGATCTTTCAAGGTCCCTTCCGACCCCCACCATTCTACGATTCCATGCCCAGATTTAGAGGTACATCCCAGTCTGGGGAGGAAGCTCTGCTCTGGAATCCCTTCCCCCCTGGCTTTTCCCCAGCCTGTCTCTTGTGCAGGCTGATGGGAAACTTAAGGCAGTACTGGCAGCAGGACTTCTCCCCTCAGAACTAGTCACCTAGTCTTAAAGCTTTAAGAATGTCTATTCAGAAGCATGTGCAGTTCACGTGGATTTTTTTTTCCTGTCTCTTTATGCACGCTGGTTTTTGAAAGCTCATGATTTTCAAGTTGTTTAGATGCTCCGCGTGTCAGAAATGCTTAAACATAGGAAGTTTAACACACGATATTCTAGAACTTTTATTCTGGAAAAGAGGTGAACGAGTCTCTTAAAACTGAGAAGGAATGTGATCACTTTGCCAAGGGTTTGGAACAGTTTTAACAAAGTTTGTATCTGTTTGCTAACCCCCATCCATTCTACAGGGGCTGGCTTCAACAAACTGGTACTAGACTTTCTTTGCTCAGCTCCTGTTTGTGACCTTCCTGAGAAGAAATGCCTCATACTGTCTAGTGGACTCCAAGAGTAAAATAACCTGCTATAATCTAAAGAAAATTCTGTGGAACACCCAAATAGAGAGGGAAAAAAACCCAACAGACACCTTCATAATGAGATGTGACATTCAGAGGGATGGGGGATTTTCCCCGTTGCGTTCTGCGTGGAAAGCAGTTGACTCATAAAATGAGGCATTAAAAATACTAGACCAAAAAAAGCCCCAGCAACTTCCTAAATTGGCCAACTTGGAAAAATTCAGTAACTCAGTGTTTCACCTTTTAAAAAACAAAACAAAAAGATCTTTTTTTTTGTCACTGCCACAAAGCTTTCCTTGGCATCTTTGTGTATTAGCTGTTAAAAGCATATGCTGTTAAGGGAATACCTGTATGGCTTTTGTTCTTCAAGGGAGTTTTTAGTGTCACCAATCTATAGGGATAAAAACAATATGATATATGAAGGAGCTGGCAGAGTTTCTTCCCTGTTGGGAAAAGCCCAGAGTTGGTAAGTTAGGTGGTAGAATGTGTGCTTAAGGTTTGGCTCTGTGTTTTACCTACAGACCGAAGCCTTTTGGGCAAGAATAAACCACTCCAGGAGATAATTTTTTAATCCAAGTCTATGTAGATAGGTAGAGTTGTGCCTGCCAGGCAGCCTAGCCAGTTTGGGTTGAGTAACTTCAGAAAGGAGAAGAAAAAATGTTAATAGATAATTACTATTTTTTTCAGCAAAGCCTAGACTTTCCTTCTGAAGATACTGTTTCGGTCACTGTTACTCCTTCCTTCCTTCCTTCCTTCCTTCCTGACCAGCTTCAAACTCTTGATGGGTAAATGGGATGACCTCAACCTTGGTTCTGAGCGAGCTAGAATGAGACAACCCCAAAAGCAGGATGTCTGGACCTCCCTTAGCCCGTCGCTGAGCGTGTTCCAGCGCTGTCGCTCGGTGCTGTGATGCATGAGAAGGATTAAATGAGCAGATGAACGTGGGGGAATGAAATAGTCCAGTCTGCAGGGATGAGAACATGAAAACTTGACTCCTGAGTTGATTCTTCCAGTGTTTCAATGCAGGAATCAGTTTGGCTCCTGATGAAAACTTGATTCCTGAGTTGATTCTTCCAGTATTTCAATGTATGAATCTGTTTGGCTCCTGATGAAAACTTGACTCCCGAGTTGATTCTTCCAGTATTTCAATACATGAATCAGTTTGGCTCTTAGTGATTCAGGAAGTGGGTATTTTTTTTTTTTGAAGTCAGTTAATTCAACTGAACAAAAGTAGATAAACTTCTCTACACATCTTTTTCTTCCTGTATCTTTGGAGGGACAGGCTGAATTTCCATGCAGGGAGTCTGTTGCTGTTCCTTCCTCGTAGGGCTGATTGTGGTCTACAGCCAGACCCTTCTTTCTGTAATTCTTAAATCAATGAAGCAGTTTGTAATTAGAAGGTAATCTGATAATTGCAACCAGAAGCTTCTTGGGCCCTGTTTTGCCAGCTGTGTTGGGGCGTGTTGGTGACGTTTTGCTGTTTGAACAACTCGTGAAGAGAATTTCTCATGAAAACTTAGGAACTGTGCTCTTTTTTTGTTGTTGTTGGTGGTGGTGGTTTGTTTTATTTTAAACCAAAACACCCTAAAGCAAAGAAAAACAAATCCTCCTCCCCTCATCCTTTAATGCTTATAAAGGCAGATGTGATCTGGGTTAATTTTACATGTAATGAACCTCGTGTCTTCTTTTTTTTTTGTGTGTGTGGCCAAACCCAGTTGTTTCAGCCCTTACCCTAAGAACTGCCTTGGTTATCTGTGCTGTACTTTAATTACAGAGCCACATGCATGGATGGAGAGCCTGGTGTCTGGGTCCAGGATCCTGCATTCAGTACTGTTTCCACTCAGCTCCCTTAAGAGTGCTTATCCTGATTTGGCAGTAGCCAGTTCTGCTAGAAAAAAATCCTGGGGAGAGGGTGGAAAAGTCCTTTTTTTGTTTGCTTTTCAAGTTATAACCAAAGAAAAAAGTCGTGTTTAAAAATATTCCCCTCCCTGCTTGAAAAAGTCTGGTAGAAATGGTGTATAAAAGAAGATAGTGTGAAGAAAACTCTTTTCTTTCTCTGTCCCAGCCTCATCTTTTGCTTTTCTCTGGATTAATTTCTTCATTAGCCATCTTGTCATTGTTTTTTTTTATTTCCTACGATCCACTGTTCTGTAGCTGTTAATTTGCCAGGCAAGGGGTGTGATGCAAGGGGCAGAGGAAAAAGCATGCAAGTTATGGACGGGGGGGAATACTCGGAAAGTTACTTCTTTACTTCCCTCTTCCTTTGTACGTTGACTAAAGATCAAGTTAATGGTGTCCTTTTGAAAAAAAAAAATATTGCTTCTTTGGAAATGGGCTGTATTCTTCCCCCCCCCCCCTTCATTTTTTTATTTTATTTCATTTATTTCATTTCATTCATGGTATTTAGGTGGTTTTTTTGTTCTTGTAGGTATGGTTGGACTCGGTGTTCTAGGAGGTCCTTTCCAACCATGATTATTCTGTGATTTCTCTTATAGAATTGCTTTATCTATTTTAAATCTAGCTGGTTTTAAAGTGTGGATAATTGTGTAGTTACTGAGGACTGGCAGTTACTGTGTGGACCCGATCGAGGTTGGACTCGATGATCTTGAAGGTCTTTTCCACCCTGAATAAATCCGTGTTTTGGTAATAGAATGCTTTTAAAAGGTCTCCAATTAAGTCATGCCATTTTCTTAGGAAGTCCTCAAACTTCTCTTTCCCCTTTGGTGAGCAAGTGCAGATAAGATGGAGCAGAAGCGAGGGGCAGGCACCGACCCGATCCCGATCTTGGATCCTGCTGATGAGCAGTGAAGGCTGAATGGAAAGTATGAAACTAGAGGAGGGTTGAGATGGTTGGTGCAAGTTGGGGCTGCCAAGGGTGTGCTGGAAGCTGAGAGGCCAGGGCTCAGCAGGGTGTACGTGCAAGGTGTTGTTACAGCTGCTGCTCTGCATTTCCCGGGTTCCTCTGGGTTTTTCCACGCTGCTGAGTTCCAGCTGATCTGTTCCCACCACATCTTTTGATGTGTGTTGTAAGGCGACGAGCTGCTTGGGTGAAAGGAGGAATTTAGGCCAGGATCTGGTTTTCTGGTTTCCTTGAAGCTTTCAGGTGAAACTCCAGCAAGTGTTCTTGTTAGAGACATGCAGGAGCTTCTGCTCAACATGAATCCTTGACTTGGAGCTCTTACCCAGATGCTACAAGCATCACATTTCTAAGCAGGGCTGTGTGAAAACACGGGGGGCCAGGGCACAATATCCTGACCAGAGGGATTCTAAGAGTTGTTCAGAGGGTGGGTAAAAGGAAGAGTCTGAGGTGGAATAGGAATATGCAGAAATAGTGACTCTCTCTGGTCTTGCCTTCCTCCCGCTTTTCAAGTGGCTTCCAGAAATACTCAGGTATAACGAGTTTGTTGTGCAAGTTGTCTCCTCTTGTTCTCCCTGGTGACAAGGGATAGAACAAGAGGAAATGGCCTGAAGCTGACCCAGGGGAGGTTCAGGCTGGATCTCAGGAAGCATTTCTTTCCAGAAAGTGGCAATTTGAGAGACCCCACAGGGATATGCCTGGTGGACTCTCCCTTTATTCAAATAAAGTCTTTTTGCAGGACTCCTCTGTCTTCTTTTGGAACATGGACCTCTAGTGACATGATTTTCTGAACAAGTGGGGGCTCGTCCGGGATCCTTCCACCGTCTGGGGATGGCTGGCAGCAAATGGAGATGATGGCGTGCCTCACCTCACCCCAATTTTGGTGATCAGTTCCCTTCGGCAGCTTCCAGCACTGGATGGTTGATTGGGTGCCCGAGACTGTTCAGGAGACAGACAAGCAGTGGACCAGGGGGGTCCATGAAGGCTGACCAAAAGGATAAAGGAAAAGAGGCCTCTGGTGAGTAAACAAAGAAGTTTTTAAAGGACACCCAAGGGGGATGTAAAGAACTACACCAGATAACAAGCCAGAGATACTCACTCTTCTTGTTTGGTCTAAGGGAGGATGTTCCCTTGCTATTTGAGTCCCTGTCTGGATTAGGGGTTTGAATCCCCATGATAATTTGGTCTTTCGGAACTCACGCTTTGTTTTACTAGAATATGATTTTCGGATCTCAATTAATGTTCTGGTGTATTGACCTAGATTTATTGTATTGATTAATGATAATAACAATTGGACATCACTCAGAATCTAAGCCCAGCTGCCTCCAGCCCCTCTGACATCTGAGGATAAGCTGGAATGCAAGGGAGTTTATTTTCTGCCAAATTGTTCAACCTCTTACTGATCGAAATTTAACTAAAATGGGGACCAATAAAATCAGGGAAAAGGAGAAAAATGTGAAAGGAAAAGAAAAGGATGGTCCAACAGTACCAAAAGATAGCCCATTGGGGAGGATGTTAAGAGTTTGGGATAACCTGCACATTCTGCCAGAGGTAACTAAGGAAGCAATGGTAAAGTTTTGCTGTTTTACATGGCCTGAATATAATTTACAGAAAGGATTTAGATGGCCTCCTCTCGGGTCAAATGATGCTAACCTTTGCCAATGTTTATGCTTATATTTAAATAACACTGAGAAAGGACCCATTGAAAGAGAATGTGGGAGAATATGGCTAAGGGTGGCAAGGACAGGAATGTATGCAGTTAGGAGAGAAAATAAAGAAGAGTCAGAGTCTGGAGAAAGAAAGGAAAAGGATGAGGAGACCTGGGATGCCCTTCAGTATCTTCCCCTAGCTCTTACAGCTCCCTTTGGGGATAGTGACAGTGAGGGGGAAGAAGGGCAGAGTGTCATGTCCCCTTCTAGAACTAGAAGGGGGACTCAATATGAAGTACCAAGAGTGCCTAAGGAACTGGAAGCAAAAGTTCATCAAATGCCTCTATGCCAGGTCCCGTTGGGTGGGCAGGGTGGGGGATTCGGATTTGTAGTGGTGCCGCTCACCACACAAGATATAAGAGGATTAAAAAAGAAATTACCCCCATATTTGGATGACCCCATAGGGGTGGGGGAAAAGGTGGATGAGTATTTAGGAAATGCTGACTATACCTGGAAGGACTGGGATTTTCTTCTGGGAATTTTCTTTGGGCCACAGGAAAAAGGAGGATTTTCCAGCAAGCCCGTCAGCTGTGGGAAGATGAACCCCCACAGGCCGTTGGGGGGCAGAATGCACCCACGGTTGGTGATGCGATGCTCCAAGAGGACTCTAACTGGGATCCCAATAATCAGGTCTATATGGCCCGCCTCAGGGATTATCGTGCCTATTTAATTAGAGCAATCAAGCCAGCAGTCACCTGAACTAACAATGTGTCAAAGGCTATGTCCTTGGAACAGGAGAAAGATGGAAGTCCTTCCCACTGGCTGGAAAGGACCAGGGATGCTTTGAGAAAAGAAGGAGGGTTGGACCCTGAAGGACCAGCCTTTGAGCATTGCTGAGGGTGCAGTTGTCAACAAATCCTGGCCTGATATACGACGGGGAATACAAAAAGATGATGAGTGGCAAAACAGACCCTTGGAAGAATTAGTTAGGAAGGCACAACAATTGTATGTGAGAAGGTATGAGGAAAAGGCAAAAGTAAAAGCAAAGGTAATGGCACAGTTCTTACAGCCCCCAAAGGAAAGAACACAGGGACCCCCAGGGCCGAAAAGGAGGGGGCTACCTCCAAGATTTAACCAAAACATATCTTCCTCAGTGGGAAGGGGACAACCAAGGCCTGGGCTAGGAAGAAATCAGTGTGCTATCTGCAAGAAAGAGGGACATTGGAAGAGGGAATGTCCACAGACACAGGTGGATCCTTATGAGGAGGAAGTCCACCGGTTGATGGAAATGGATTGTTAGGGGTGTCAGGGGCTCCCATTATACCAGGGACCCACCACACTAGAGCCCTTGATAACCTGTAGGGTGGGTCCAAATAGAGAGGAGGTACACTTCTTAATAGATAGTGGAGCCTCTCGATCTACTCTGAATTTTGTGCCAAAAGGGGGACAGTTGTCTAGAAGATCTTTAATTATTCAAGGAGTAAGTGGAAAGGATGAGCAGGTACATCTCATCCAGCCACTATTAATAGATGTGGGAGATAAATTTGAAATGCATGATTTTTTATTTGTACCTAATAGTGACTGTAATCTGTTGGGCAGGGATTTAGTGGCTAAATTGGGGATGCAAATTCCTATCGTGAAAGGTGGTGAGGAAGCGAACATTGTCGTGAGTTTGTGTCAATTGTCTGATAAAGCGTATGCAGAAATAAATCCAGAAGAGTGGGCAGTCCCCAGAGAATATGGAAAATTAGATATTGAGCCCCTTCAAATTACTCTGAAGCATCCTGGTCAAATAGTCTCTAAAAAGCAATACCCTATTTCAAGAGAGGGTAAAAAGGGAATAGAGCCCATTATTGAATCACTACTAAAGGCAGGTCTTTTAGAGCCACATGTGTCTCCTTGTAATACTCCCATCCTGCCAGTCCGGGAACCAGATGGGATGTATAGGATGGTACAAGACTTAAGAATAATAAATGAAATTATTAAACTGAGGCATCCAACAGTCCCAGATCCTTGCACCATCTTAAACCAAATTCCCTCCTCACACCACTATTATTCAGTGCTTGGTTTGAAGGATGCTTTCTGGGGGTACCGACTTGCAGAGGATAGCAAACAATATTTTGCTTTTGAATGGGAAGAAGAGGAAAAAGGGAAGATTGTAAAGCAACAACTGAGGTGGACGGTGCTTCCCCGGGGATATGCAGAAGCACCAGTCCTGTTTGGGCAAGGTTTACAAAAGATACTGAAGGAATTTACTCCGCCCCTGGAATTAGGTTGCTGCAATATGTGGATGATTTGCTCCTGACAGGAGAACAAGAGGAGATGGTACAGGAAGCAACTGTGGAACTGCTTAATTTTCTAGCTAAGAAAGGGCCTAAAGTGTCTGAAAAGAAGCCACAAATGGTTGAAAAGAAGGTTAAATATTTAGGACATTTTTTGACCGCAGGCATGCGATGTATTGACCCAGAAAGGATCAGAGGAGTTTTAGAAATACCAATACCTAAAGCTAAAAAGGGGCAGCGACAATTTTTAGGACCAATAGGGTATTGCAGGACCTGGGCTGAGGATTTTTCCATTTTATCCAGACCCTGTATGCCCTTTTAACACAAGATAACCCTAATGTCATCCTATGGACCCCAGAAGGGACACAGAGCTTCAAAGTGTTAAAAAGCAGATTAACCAAAGCTCCAGCCCGAGCCCTCCCAGACCGGGAGAAAGAATTTGAATTATATGTGGATGTGAAACAGGGCCAGGCTGAAGGAATTCTAATGCAAGAACAGGGGGGTAGTCGAAGATCAGTAACCTGTGTTTCTAAAATGTTAGAGCCAGTGGCTGAGGGGTGGGTGACCTCATTGTTTAGAGCTGTGCAGCCACAGCCTTGATGGGAACTGAGGCCCGAAAACTGACAGCAGGGGGATCTCTCCTTGTTAAAGTCTCCCATCAAATAAAGGCTTTGCTAACTGAGGGAGCCTCTGAATGGATGACCAGTGCTAGGTTGTTACAAATGAAACTTGTTTAATGGAGCAGGAGGATTTAGAATTAAGAAGTGGAGAAGGATTTAATCCGGCCTCCTGTTTAACTGGTCCTGAGGGGAGAGGGCTGGAGGAATTTCATGACTGTATTCAAGTAACAGATCTCCAGACTCGAGCTAGGGCAGAACTGCGGGATACCCCTTGGCCGAGTGGAGAAAATGTGTTTATTGATGGATCCTCAAGAGTAGAAGGGGGAAGAAGAGTTACAGGGTATGCTGTCATAAAAAGAAGAGAACTGCTAGAAGGACGGAAGCTACTCTCCACATGGTCAGCACAGACTGCAGAATTGTCTGCCTTAATTAGTGTCACCGTTTAGGGTCAGGGCAGCCCCTTAGACCTATAACAGACACTCTGTTAACCCCCCTCCCTCCCCAAAGGGAAGAGAAAGGGAATGAGGGAGAGAGACTTAGCGATTAGAAAAGGAAACTAGAACAGCTTGAATGACAATGAAATTAATAATAATAAAAATGGAATATATACAAATATGTAAAAAACCAGTATGGAACCCAACCCCCTGATGGTAATTCCATCACTATCACCACTGATGCTGTGGAGCAGGCACCGGGGGAGTCCCAGACTGGGCCCTGCATCCACCACATTGGTGTCTGTGAGCTGATGGCCCGAGCGGCCTGGGGTTGGCCGTTGTGTCGTTCCTGAACCAGGTTGCCAAGCCTCCAGAGAGGCAACAATGAGAGACCTCGCATGACTTGTACGGTGACTATGAACAGGGCTAGCCCTCCTCGGATTCAAACACCTGGCCTGTTGGATACAGGAGCAGATGCTGCCACAATTTCTCAAAAGAACTGGCCACTGTCCTGGCCTGTCATGTTGACAGAGGCCAGGGTGGTGGGGCTGGGAGGTGTGGCAAATAGCTTTATGTCAGCTAAAGTAGTTTTGATCATTAATCCAGAAGGACAAGCGGCAAATGTGCAGCCTTATGTGACCAGTGCCCCCTTGAATTTGTGGGGACGAGGTTGTTTGGCTCAATGGGGAGTCAAAATTACAACGAATTTTTAACGGGGCCACTGTGTTGCAGGGCGTGAAGCGTCCCACCTTAGCTTTGAAATGGCTAACTGACAAACCAGCGTGGGTTGATCAGAGGCCCCTCACTCAGGAAAAGTTAAATGCCCTGCAAACTCTGGTGAAAGAACAATTGAGTGCAGGTCACATAGAGCCATTGCATAGTCCGTGGAACACTCCTGTGTTTGTGATAAGAAATTAGGAAAATGGCATTTGCTACATGATTTGAGAAAGATTAATCGTGTGATGGCAACCATGGGAGTGTTGCCACCTGGGCTGCCTTCCCCTGCTATGATTCCAATGCAATGGGAAATTGTTGTACTGGACTTAAAGGATTGGTTTTTTACAATTCCTTTAGATGAATCAGATATGGAGAAGTTTGCTTTTACTGTGCCATCAGTGAACAGTAGTGAACCAGCAAAACGATATCATTGTCTTGCCGCAAGGGATGAAAAATTCCCCAAACATTTGTCAATGGTTTGTGGCAAAGGCCCTGCGTCCAGTACACACGGCATACCCACAATGTTATTGTTATCCTTACATGGATGACATCTTATTGGAAAAAACACGTGAATCTCTGCAACAATTTGGCCTTGTTGTTGCACCAGAAAAGGTGCAACATCCCAAACCATGGTTATATTTAGGGATGAAAGTAATGGAAACAGCAGTTATGCCGCAACTGATTCAATTACAGGTGGAGGTAAAAACCTTGAATGATGTACAAAAATTAGTGGGAATAATTAATTGGGTCAGGCCCTACCTTGGCTTGCCCTCTTCAAAACTGCAAACGCTCTTGGAATTGCTAAAAGGGGACACTGATATTGCAGCACCATGCACATTAACCCCTGAGGCCAAGCAAGTTATCACAGAAGTTGAACAAATGATTATGAAAAAAAAAGTATGGCGGATTGATTTGCCTGTCGCCATACAGGTTTTTGTCCTGGTGGACAGATCTATACCTTTTGCTATGATTGCCAATGGAATCTGGCATGGCCAGACCCTTTGCACATATCAGAATGGGCTTTTTTACCTCTCCAATCAACAAAAACAGCTCCAGGCTTTTATGAGCTTCTTGCTCAGATCATCATGAAAACTCCAACACGCTGTCACGAGCTGATTGCTCGGGACACAGAGCGAATAGTCATTCCTGTCCAGACAGATTATTTTGAGTGGTGTCTCTCCAATAGTTTGGCCTTGCAGGCAGCGTTGATGAATTATACCAGGCAAATTGATTACCACCTTCCTTCACATCCCCTGATAAAAATGGGAAGTCAAATGTGTTTTATGCAGAAACAACTGAGCCAAACAGAACCAGTGAATGGATGTACCGTGTTCACTGATGGTTCTGGAAAGACAGGAAAAGCAGCTATGGTGTGGTATGATGGTTAACAGTGGCATCAAAAAATCAAACATCAGGAAGGCTCTCCACAAATCGTAGAACTCCGAGCAATGGTAATGGTATTCCAGCATTTTACAAGTCCAGTTAATGTCGTTACAGATTCAGCTTATGTGGCTGGTTTAGTTTGTCACATGGATAAAACTGTGTTAGGACAAGTAACAAATGATAGATTGTTTGGAATCCTAAAATTATTGTGGATGACAATTCAACAACGACAGTTGCTGTATTATGTTATGCACATTCGTAGTCACACCAGTTTGCTGGGCTTTCTTGTAGAAGGCAACACGAGAGCAGATGCGGCCGTGGCAGCAACTGCCATGGGGCCAGTGCCCAGCTTGAAACAACAAGCAATAGGATCTCATAAATTTTTCCATCAAGGCTATCGTGCCTTGAAGTGTCAGTTTCAGTTGTCTAATACTGAAGCTCGAGCCATTACTGCGGCCTGCCCAGATTGCCAGGGACAGCAAGTTCCTCATTACTATGGAACCAACCCTCGCGGCCTGCAAGCACTGCAGGTTTGGCAAACTGATCTGACTCATATTCCTGAGTTTGGTCACTTGAAATATGTTCATGTCTCTGTTGATACCTTTTCTTCTGTTATTATTGCCACGACCCATGCAGGTGAAGCTGCTAAAGATGTTGTTCGACATCGGCAACGTGCGTTTTCTGTGGCCAGAGTCCCCCGAAGCAAAAAGACGGATAATGGGCTTATGTGTCCACCAAGGTGGCAACATTTTTACAGCCCATGTGGCAGGTATCCCACATTCTCTCTCTGGGCAAGGTACAGTGGAATGTGCCCATGGTACCCTCAAAATGTTTGCTTCGAAAACGAAAAGGGGCAATGTTGGGGGAAGGACCGGATGCACGGCTTAATAAGGCCATTTATGTTTTCAATTTTTTTCAGATTTCAGAGGATTTGCAGCAGCTTCCTATGTTGCGTCACCTTGGGTTGCTAACCACAAAAACGGGTGTGGGTCCTGGGGTCAAAGTAACGGTAAAGAACCTACAGAGCGGACAATGGTCACCTCCACGTGAGTTGTTAACATGGGGTAGAGGGTATGCTTGTGTCTCCACAGATGCAGCTCCGCGCTGGGTTCCTGCTCGTCGTGTTCGGCCTGTTTTGGATAACCCAAGCAAGTAAAGGATTCTGTCGCTACCCCTGACACTTGGCCAACTCTAATCCCTTGATTTCTTTTTTTGTAATGACCTACAATCCTGTGTTGATAATTGGAACTCTGTACATGCATGTTTGCCTCAGGTGTGTGTGGCTGGCGCAGAAGTTAGGAATCGAGACGAGAATGAATCTGGTAACATCACTGACGTGGATGGGCGTGCTTGGGACAGCGACGACACCTTAGGATGACTAACCTTGTTAACACCAAATATAACCATGATTTTAAACCATGCTGCCCTCCACAAAAATAGAAAGCACCGGAGTACACATGCATTTCAGAAGGACTGTGATGATAGAGGAAAGATCTTTGTTGCAAGCTTTTTTGCACCTGGTGTAGCAGCAGCTAAAGCACTAGGTCAGGTAAATAAGATATCCTGCTGGCTAGCTAAGCAATCAAATAAGATATCACTAGTCTTATCAGAGCTAGCCAGTGATTTAGATAGTGTGTGCCACGCTACGCTTCAGAATAGAGCTGCAATTGATTTTTTGCTGTTAGCTCAGGGGCATGGGTGTCAGGACTTTGATGGAACGTGTTGCATGAACCTAAACAACCACTCGTGCTCCATACATCAGAGCATTCAAGATCGACAGGACAGAAAGACTATGACAGGACAGTGGCTTTTTTGGGCTAGATGACTGACTGAATGGATAGGGTATTACTGGATGGTTAATGTCATTGATGAAGATGGGGTTGTTAATAATGGTGGTTGTGATTGTGTTATTGATGTTGCCATGTGTTGTGTCTCTGTTGCAAAGGGCCCTTCAGCAAACAGCGCAGGCAATTTTTGTAGCACAAATACAAAAAGGGGGAATTGTGAGAGAACTTGGCTGGTCAGCGGGATCGGAAGGTAAGCTTGATGTCGACCTTGAGCAGATAACGGTGCACCCTTGAAGAGGGTTTCCAATGCTTAGTGTCAGCTTGTTAGTAAACAACAACGCATAGTTTTAAGAGCGACCTCTACTGTAGCCTAAAGTAAAGGTGGAGCATCCATACTCTTTAGGCCTGTGAATGGGCTGCCGGGAGTAGGTGAGGGCGACCATGAGAAATCAGGGCTAGCAGCTTTCTTTT
This sequence comes from Actenoides hombroni, assembly GCA_024336885.1. Lineage (NCBI taxonomy): Eukaryota > Metazoa > Chordata > Aves > Coraciiformes > Alcedinidae > Actenoides > Actenoides hombroni. The sequence goes on along the minus strand of WUAM01009935.1, from coordinate 5,416,566 downwards.
GGGAGCAATCCCCAGACGTTTCCAATTCTTACTGTCAGCTTGTTGGTAAAAGAAATAGGCCTGTTTTTCAGAACAACCTCTTCTGTAGCCTAAAGTCAAGGTGGCAGGTCCATACTCTTTGGGCCTCTGAATGGGCTGCCAGGAGTAGGTAAGGAGGAGCATGAGAAATCAGGACTAGGAGTTTTCTTTTGGGAGCAATCCCTACATGTTTCCAATTTTTAGTGTTGGGTCGTTGGAAAAAGAAAAAGGCCTATTTTTCAGAACAACCTCTTCTGTAGCCTAAAGTAAAGGTGGCATGTCCATACTTTTTGGGGATGTGAGTGGGCTGCCATGGGTAGGTGAAGGCAAGCATGAGTATTCGGCCTAGCAGGTTTCATGGGGAAGCAATTCATAGATGTTTTCAATTTTTAATGTCGACTTAGAAAAAAGCTAGATTTTCAGAACAACCTTGTTGATGCTGAAAAGCTGCTAGCAGAGGGATTTTCTCTGGTTCTCACAATATTCGGTGAGAGTCCTGCCTTTCTCACACACACTCGATTAACCTCCCAGTTGTTCTGTTCCCAAAAGGGCAGCCATTCCATGCACCCTTTGAACACTGCAAATGAATTCGTGTAAATAGGCACTGGAGACTTTGTTTCTTCCTCACTATTGAACACACTCCATACTGCCACTAGCTCCCCAGCTTGGGTACTGCCTTCACCTTCAGTGATGATTTCCCTCTTAGTGTCCTCATTAATAGCCACCACTCGGTACTTTCACTGTTTGCCCCCCCGCTTTGCAGAGGCGTCTGTGAACCACCCGTTCTGCAGCTCCTTTGAAAAAGGCAGGGCCGTTTTGATAACAGAAGGGAAGGGGGCATCCTGCTTCTGGAGGTGTGTTATCTCTTCCTGGATGCTTAACAGTTTGGGAGTGCCTTCAGTAACTGTAGAAACACTACAATAATGTTCGGTCTTAGCATACCATTTCCTCACAGTATCTCTTTGGGCTACCCATCAGGAGAAGGGGTTCCAGCCAACACAGGTTTAGCTACCTTAAAAGGTCCTCTTAAAATTATAGGTTGTTGGCGTATAGTCCGCTCTGCTTCTCTAAAAGCTAAACTCACTATAAACAGCCCCTTTTCCCAACTGGAATATCATTTTTCAGCATCCTTAAAGCTTCTGGAGTAAAATCCAATCGGGCGGATGGGACCTTCTGGCCTCTTCTGCCAGAAATGAATTGACAACCCTGAGTGTGCAAACCCCCATTTGATATGGACGGGGTCAGTGGGGTGGATAGGACCCAAAGCCTGGTGGGTGCTTGCTTCAAACACCAAAAGCTTGTAATGCTTCATCATGTGCTGGAGTCCATTCCCAAATTGCTCTTTTTCACAGTAGGTCATACAAGGGCCATGCAATTACTGCAAAGTCTGAGATATGTTTTCTCCAAAAGACCAATAATCCCAAAGCACGCTGCAGCTCCTTTTTATTTTGTGGTATCTTTACCTGATCTAGAGCTGAGAGGGTATCCTGAGGAATACAGACTGATCCTCCTTTCCACCATATCCCTAAAAATTTCACCTCATTCGCAGCAACTTGTATTTTTTCCTCAGGTGTCTGAAGCCCCAGGGACTCTAAGAGCTGTATAATCTTTCCCTGTGTCACCTGTATTGGAATAATTTGATCACCCCCATCAAAACATCATCAGTATATTGATAAACTTTAACTCCTGGTTCCAGGGGAATTTGGGCTAACTCTTGTGCCAAAGCATGATGTGCTAAGGTGGGAGAATGTTTATAGCCCCGAGGGAGGAGAGTGAAGGTACAGCGTTGTCCCTCCCACATGAAGGCAAAACGATCACAGTCTCCCTCCTGCAGGGGAACCATGAAAAACATATCTTTCACATCAGTTGTGGCCATCACCAGATGAGCTTGATCCTGAATAAGCAAAATCAACTCAGCTAAGTTAGGCACTGCCGCCATTAAGGGGCCAGTATTAGAATTGAGTTGGCAGTAATCTATGGTTAGCCTCCAGTTCCCGTTTGGTTTCCACACTGGCCACACTGGGGAATTGTACGGGGAGTGGGTGAATATTAAGATTTCCCATTGTTTAGGATCCTCAAATACAGGGGCTATTCCTTCTCAGACACCTAATGGCAGTGGGTAGGGTTTCACATTAGTAATCTTAGAGGGGGGAAGGGCAGGTGCTGCTTGCAGCTGGTGCACTTCTGTCCAGGGCATTCCAGTTAATTTTCTGATCTGGGGCGTGCCAAAGGACCATGAATTTCCCTGTATATCATTCCACTGTCTGCCCTTCAATACATCTATGCCCAAAAGATTTGTCAGGAAAGGACCCACTACAACCTTGGTGTTAACTGGGTCTTCCTCCCCAGGCAACCATAATGTTACGAGGGCTAAAAGTACCAACTGAGTTTTCCCCAATGCATTTAAGATAATTCAATTTTTAGATGAAGCAGAAATTCACAGTGTTCTGCCTTAGTCTGCATCAGTACAGTAATTTGTGCCTCCGTAACAATTAAAAAGGTTGCTGTTTTTTTTCTGTGGTCCTACAGCCACTGTAATCAATAAATCCCCTCTCACATTTAGGGTGAGTTGTTTTATAAATATCCATCCTCCATTCCCCCCCTCACCTCTGGGGAATGGAGGGTCTAGTTTCCCAACACCCTCTTTTCTTTATCTCCCCCAAGGTCTATCAAGGGTGGGGCCCTAGGGGTTGGTTCAAAATTAAATTTTCACTCCAACCATCTTTGCACAAGTTTCTCCAGTTACTGGGTTGGAAGCCCATCCATTAGATCTCGGAGAATGGCCCTCTGGAGTCCCAGATGCTACCACCCCTGGTGACTTAGGGGAGTCCCTCTGGCAGGATCATTAAGACTGATCAATTTCAGATCCTGACTCCTTTTGACTGGTGCCAACTATCCATCACCCTTTCCTGCTGCTCGTACAGCCCTGGTTTCGAGCCCTGGTTTCGAGTTTCTGCCACCATCCACCCACAGAACCATATTTCCTCCCAGAGTTAATCAGTTCTTGGGCTAATTCTCCCCATGATCACACTTTCCTTCCTGACCTCCAGTGGTCAGGAGTTACTGTTCCTTCTAAAGCGGCTGTAACTCTGTCTGTGCTAATGATTTTAAAAACTCTGTAACTCTGTCTGCTACAGGGGTATTTTGTATCTTCCCCTGTATCTGGATTAGGGGGGTCATCTGTTCTGGGTCCACAGGAATCATCATTGGGAATCTCTGGTTACGTTTAAGCTCCTTCTCGTACATCATCTGCAAACAAGCTGCCTTTTGCACACTTTCTACCAGTTGATCCACAGTACCTGTTATAGCTAAAGGGTCTCCCCTCTCCAGAGGGTTCAATCCCCCAGCCCAGTACGCTGCCCTCTGCGTCAGAGACCATGGGGCACAATGATTGCCAGTAGTTAGAAACGCACCCGGTCCCCAGCATCCTTCTGCTTCCTTCTCTGACAACAAAATTTCATCTCCCCCTGACGATACTCTCCACACATACTCTTGTTTCAGACTCCTTTGAAGTCCTTGCAAAATCCTTCTTCAATTTTGCTAACTCAGTCGCTGAATAGTACGGAACCTCTTTAGTAACAACTTGGGGACGATAATCTTCTGCTTCATACAAATACTCCATCTTAACCAGGGGATCCACATAAGGAGGATTTTCTACTGTCATTTTTGCTTTCTGTAAATCCTGCTGAGGATAGATTTGCCTAATTCCTCTCTCTTCCAACTTCACCTCTACCTCCACAAACGAATCACTCTCCTTCCACAGTTCTTCTTTCAGTGCTGCTCCCTTTAATAAGACATTCTGGTTTCTTTCTTCCTCTAGCATTTGTTTGGTCTCTTGTAGTGATTTAACTGCCAGTTTCAGGGATTCTGTGACAGCATCCTTTTGACACAACCTCTGTCTCCTATGTTCCACAGCCGCTGCCAAGCTCACTCCCAAAACTGCACAAATGATGGATTTTCCCTTCCTGGGCTTAACTTTAGCCTCCTTCTTCAATATCATTATCCTATCCACTATACTCTGTAGTTGGAAACCAGTGCTCTTTTTCTCATTCTTGCCCTTGGGGAGACAGGCAGGCACAATATATTCCCAAAAAGTCATTCAGTTTATCTAAATCCCCATTCAATGAATTCATGGGGAAAGGATCATAAGCATCTCTAGGTGTATGGACACTGATTTCAACAAAGAGGGGGTTATTTTGTCCTGAGAGGGCCACATAATAAGTTTTCTACCATTCACTCTCAGGAGGTCACACCTTAAAATTTTTCTTGAGACTTGTCTCTCACTCAGTTCTGTCACTTCATCCTGGGGCTGTTTTCCTCGCGGACAAACAGAACCGCAGATCCTGACTCTGCACTCGCTTCGTACCAACGTACGTCTCACTCACACACTCACAAGAGTCTCTTATAAAGCACCTGGGCTCTTTCTGTTTCTCCGAGAATCCTGTCCCTGATGCCAATTAAAGATGTCATGTGCTGGTCATAGACGAGAGCGAGATTTTGCTGGTATTCTTGAGAACAGAATTAAGATTCAAAACAGAGTCAAGCACCAAGTGACTTTATTTGCCTGACAAAAAGTTTACAAAGCAAAGAGAGAGACAGAAAGACAAGAAAGGAAGAAAGGGGTCAGTTGCTATAGCTACCACCGTGGATCTGCAGCATCCCATCAGTCCTATTTGTTTCCAGGTCCGGTGAGAGAACGTTCTGTCCGATGTTGGTGGTTCCTATTCTGTCCCCACTGATACAGCCATGTTGAGGCACACACTACACCACCTCTGTCACTATCTCTGACAATTCATCAGGACAATTCAGCTTCATTTCCAAGGGATCTTCACTAGGGTAATGAAGTGGTGCCATCAATAGACTTAGAACATGTGACCACAACTACATGAAGGTTGGATGTTAAGTCTGTATCCCTTTAGGCCTTTCTTGAAATGCTGGACAAACTTCAGTGAGATGCAGTTCCCCAGGATTGCCTATTTGGTATAAAATGCATAATGGTTTTCAAAGGCTTTCAACATTTGTTGTGTCATATACTGAAAAAGGTACATTCTGTGATAGTTAGAAAAATGTAACAGTAGCAGGTTTATAACATTTTTTAGAATCAACTATTATGTCACACATAATACTGGGCCCGACATCGCCTGCGGACGGGCAGCAGAGAATCACATCTTATCCATCATAACCCACGGCTCCTGGAGTCTCATTCTCCCCCTGTGTGCCGTGCTGATGGGGGTGGGGGGAGTGATAGAAGGGCTTGGTGGGCACCTGGTGCCCAGCCAGGGTAAATCCACCACACTTGAGTACTTCTGACATGTTACATCAGTTTAGCTTGAGATACTGCAATCAATTTGGTTATAACAGTTCATTTTTGTACATGCTCATTTTATACTGGCATACAGCTGGTTTCCAACAGTATGGTTCAAGTTAAATTATTTTTAAGCAAAGTTAAATTCTATAAACATAACTCCTGTAAGTTTGGAAGATGTGTTCAACATCACCCTTATTAAACTAGTGCAGAAAGTCATACTTTGTGTTAGGCTACTACTATAAAAAAATGGTATTTCAATGATTACCTATTCCTTACCAGCAATTCAATCTTGCTTTTCAAAATGAATTACCAAAATGAAAACTTTACACAAATATTATACAAGGTATGGGAGATTTTATTTTTTAGGTAGGATCAGTGCTTAAAAAAATAATAATAAGATTTTGGATTTGGGATGCTACCACATCCATCTTCTATTAAAACTTCTATCATTTTGGACTATGAATTGAGAGAAGAATTGTGGGGACAAGGTCTCTGGAGGTTGGGTTCAGTTAGAGGATGGCAGGATAGTAGTCCCTGCCAAATCAGTATGGGGAGTTGTGAGGGAGGAACATAGCAAGACTGACTGGGGAGCAGGTCCATTATATAAATTTCTGAATCAGAGACTGGTCAGGAAGAATTTATATACAACAGTCAGGCAGGGAACACAACAGTGTGAAATATGTTTGAAGATAATCCAAATATTAATAATTGAATACAGTTGGGACAGATTGGAAAGGGGAATGATTTGGGGGACCCACTGGCAGATCTATTTTTCTGAGCTACATAGAAAAGGGGGGGGTATAGGCATTTACTGGTATTGATACCTTTTCAGGATGGCCAGAAGCATTCCCTTGTCAAACAAATAAAACTAGAGAAGTTTCAAAGGCCTTGCTACATGAAATAATACCGAGATTTGGGGTACCTTTTGTAACGTCCTTGAATGGGGGAAACATTTTACTGCTAAAATTATCCTACAGATTAGCAAGGCATTAGGAACTGATTGGCAGTTGCATACTCCTAATAGACCACAAGTGAGTGGACAGGTAGAGAAAATGAAACATCTAATTAAACAGCAAATTGCTAAAATTTGTCAAGAAACCAGTATGTACTGGTACCAGGCATTACCTTTGGCCCTGCTAAGAATAGGAACCAAGCCATGGGTCAAAGAAGGCTTAAGTCCTGTTGAAATTTTATAATGCAAACATGCTATATCAAGGAGAAGACATGAACCGGGTGGGAGAACAATACTTGTCACAATATATAATAGCCCTAAGCAAAGAGTTGGACAGAATTGATGGGTGTGTGATGGAGACCAGGGCAAGAGGACTAGATAATCCCATTCATCCTTTTAACCCTGGGGACTGGATATATGTTAAGAATTTTTCAGAAGTGGAATGGACCTTGGCAGGTGCTGCTGCCCACCTTCACTGCAGTTGAAATGGGGGAGAGAGCTGCTTGGATCCACTGCTCTCGAGTGAAGAGGGCTCCGAATGGGAGGTGGACATCTGAGCCTGCAGGACCACTTCAGCTGAGGTTGAAGAGGAAGTGAAATGTGAATCACATGTTTTGTGATTGTGTCAATCATTGTAAATATTGTTGTTGCCTGGGATGGAAGCATACATTTTGTGGCTGTCTGGATGCTAACTAATGCTACTGAAGACTGCTGGATTTGGACTGCCTTACCTAAGGGAGACATGAGGCTGCCTCTACATGGGGTGGCCTCAACTCATTGGAACTGGGATAACAATACCTGTCCTGGATTTTGCAGAAGGCCTGGTGAAGGTTATTGTTCTCCTGATAATTCGAGCTATGCATTTGGACCAAAATTCAATTTACAAAATTAGAGGATATCGAAACTCGGTTTCTGATTAACAAGAATAACTGTAATTGGAGGAATAGATCAAAAATTGCCTTTGCTCCCCATTGATCTGTTTCAACTGTAATAACTACTTGCAATGATGGATGGAATGATTGTTGGATGGATCAGACTGCAGTGGGGGTGGGCACATGGAATCTGACAGGATTGAGTGTTGCGTACATGGATTTTTGTGGTCACACACAATTGCAGGCTTGTGCGGGCCGGGATTGGGACATACTGGGAAATTAGTCTTGTTGGCGTGGACAGCACAGTGTGGCTGCTCGATGGGCATTGATGGTTGTGCGGAGATGGCATTGATGGGGGGCAGCTCTCTGCAGGATGGAAGGGAATGTGTACAATTGGATACTTAATCCCCCTGGATAAGATCTAAATGGGAAGAGAATCCCTTAGCAAAAGGAGAACGGGATTCCATCGTTTTGTTACATGGTTTTCCCCTAGGTTAGGGGTCAGTGAACTTGAGAAAGCTATAGTGAATGTTTCAGCCGCTCTGGATAACATATTTAACATAGCTACAGATGCCATCTGTGGTCTTCAGACAGAGGTAAAAGCATTCTCAAAAGTAGTTTTATAGAATAGAATGGCACTGGAGTTATTAACCCTGAAGGAAGGAGGGGTTTGTACAATTATCAGTCAGAGTTGTTGTGTATGTGTGGGCCAGGAGAGTAGAGTTGAGGAAGATTTGGGTAAATTGTTTTCGAGTTTTTCATTAAGTCAGGGAGGATGGTGCTGGTTGGGGATTCAGGGAACTTTGGCAGGGACTGACTTCTTGGCTTCCAGACTTAGCTTCATTGAGACAAATCTTTGCATTCATAGTAGGATTTGCTATTTTGGTTGCTGTAACTTGTATAATTATTCAATGTACCCTTTGGTGGTGCAAGAAAAATTTAGATAATTACAAAGGCTGAAAACGCAATAGAATTAAACACCAGATAGAAGCTGGAAAATATTTTTAAAAGACATTAATCAATAATGGAGTTTCATAATCATAGTGAGAGAATTTGCACTGTGCATAGAAAAGGGAGGAATTGAAGGCAGGAGACAGGATGTCTGGTGGAGTTTTACTAATCTTTGAACAAGCAACAACAATAAAGGGGCAGTTGTACAGTACGAACATACTGTGAAATTCATAATCTTGTAGATAGTGACTATCTCCAGGAACAGGACAATGAGACATCTTGAGGCACCCAAGCATACTGAACAGACAAGAACAAGGATTTTAGGCTTTAGGTCACTAAAAGAACATGGTGATGAAGAAGAGAAGATGAAGTAAATGTCCACCAGAGGTCATGGAAGACCACCGAGGGGAGAAAAGACCCTAACCCTAATTTTATTACGCATGCTCGGACTATGTAAGTGAATTCCAGGAACTCATAAGACTGCCCTTTCTAAGAAATATAATGAATATATATGTTTAGTCTGCATATAAACTGTGTACCCAGCTTGTATCGGCGAGCACATTTGGAGGAGTGATCCCCTGTGCGTCCGGCACCTCAAAATAAAGAATGCCTGCTTAATAACTTCGGTTATTGAGATTTTCACTGCATCACCCCATAGTCCCCAGGCTGGCCCTGCTGTGGCAGGGACAGGATCAGTGGACCCACAGTGGGGGCTGCAGCCACAGTCACCCACAGGCTGCCTGGGAGGCACCCCATCCTCCAAGGGACAGGGCTGCCCCTGCCTGGGAGCTGGCCCTGAGCCCTGGCAGACAAACCGCAGGAAGGGGGATGTTCTCAGGCCTTTTATAACAGGAAGGAGAAATGGGCAAAGCGCAGGCACATCTATGGACAGCTAATGTAGTGAGCTTTGGGGCATGCATTTCTTGGTGCATATATAAAGCACAGGTGTGTGTTACTGAATGTATAAGTAGAGCAAGTAGTAGCAATATTAACTGTATTTAATGTGGTACATTCCTTACAGTCCATTGCTCTATGAAGCTACATAAATACCTACTGGGTACCTCTTCTGATTATTTTACCACAGATATTTAGATGACAATTTTCCCTACCACTGCATATGTCCACATTTTTTATTAATTTTTTTTTTTTTTCGTATTTTCTTCATTTAGTCTGAGAGGAACTTTGGATAATGAGTATAAGCAGTGCATTTAATTCCCACACACATGTTGGGGTTTGGGGAGTTCTTTTGTTTTCCTTTTTCTCTTGGGGAATTTTTCCATACTTGTTACTAGGAGATAAACTGCTGTACTTGAGGGTACTTGGGAGAGGCAGAGGACCTGGACACAGGGGGAGGGGTCCAGCCAGCTGCCGAAGAAAAGGGATTGGGTGGAGCCTCTCGCCCTCTTGGTTTTTTTTCTCCTGTTTTGGGGGAGAGAGAAGCTGTCTTCGTGGAGAGAATTCGTCCAAACTGCGTCTGCTGCTTCTCCTTCTACCCCTTGACGTGCGGAAATCAAACTCTACAACCCATGAAAGGTTCTAAAGCAGGTATGTTTATTACGGCGCCGGGTGCAAGGGGGATTACTCCTCCTAGCTTGCACACCGAAGTGTCCATTGAGCAGGTATTTATTACACTAAAGCATGCATATTTAACAGAGTTAACCTGTTTTCAAGGAGGATAAAGGATCACTTGCAGTATTTAAATCCACCCCTCTACAGAGAACAAGCTGCACCTACCTGTGCAGAGGGAAAAAATGTCTATAAAATTCACAAAGGGGAGACAGGAGTCATAACCTAAGCAGTGACCTGCTCAGGGACCTGCAGCTGAGAGCCCCAGCTGTCTCTGCTGTGCCATTGTGGAAAAAAAGTCTATTATAGGAATTACTGACTGTAAATTAAAGTCACTTTTAAAATAACTTAGCTTTAGTGGCCAGTAACTGTTTTGCAGCCATGAGCCCGAAGCTCTAGCCCCATGGGCTAGTTTAGCTGGAGATTCAAAGCACACTTAGACGAGCAGGCTTTACTCTCAAGAAAGGTGTAACTGAAAGAGTACAAAAGCATCACAGCATTTGCCAGCTGCAGCTGAATCTGTTGTTTCTATCGGCAGGTTGCAAACGTGAAGAATTTAAGACAAAATCTAAGCTTACTGAAGAAAGTGATCCCCAAATGATTTTACTGTTTGTGGCTATGACTCAAAAAAACCACTAAAGCAGGCTTGATGGGTGAGGACAATTATCTACTAAGTGCACACAGAGCACCAGTAGACGCCAGACGCAGTCAGACTTTGAAATATCCATCTCTATCTCACTGTCACATTGTAAGCCCTATGGCATTTAAGCTTCAGCAGCATTACAGCTTACATGGTGTACAACCAAATTCTGCCCCTCCACACCAGTCACCCCGGTGAGGGAACAGATCACAGATGCCAGGGGCTCGCTGCACCATACACACAAATGTGCAGCCACCTGCCACGTTAGTGCTGCGTTTCAGACACGGCCGCGTAGAATCCTCTGCTCCAAGCATCACTCAGTATAGAAGTTTTTCCTTAAAATAAAAAGCCCTACATTTTCTAGCAGTGACAATCTGTGTGACAGAGACCAATCCTCTCATGGCAAGTCAGCCACAAACATCACTTTTGCCTGCTTTGGTTCCACATTTGTATTTAAAAACCTCGACAAGTTCACAGACACAAACTGCGTTTCTCTGCCCAACAGCACAGTGCAAGTCCCACAGAAGACACTTCCAGCTCTGCAAGGGATCTGCTTTTAGAGATCTGCCTCGATGTCTCAGCAGCGTTATCGTGCTGGATGTGCACACCACACCTAGCAAGTTTCTAGTTAAGAAATACCAAGGAGTTGACTCTGAAGGAGTCGGTGACACTGCTGCCTCTGCCACGGGCCTGTAAGAGACTCTCCTGCTGTGATTTACTGTCTGGATTCCACAAAGAAGGATGATGCATCGAATTCCATCAAACGGAACCTGGATACTCGGGTGTGGGGAAGAAGAAATCACGGCACAAACCCTCCTGTTTTACAGCAAGCATACTTCATCTGTTGTTGCATTGTACTGTAATACAACTTACGTTACCTACACTGCTGGAACCTCATCATGCATCCACACGCTGTTGTCTCCTACTCAGACAGTATTTCGGATTTACCAAAGCAGTATTAGTTCCAGGTACAGCTCAAGATGCAGAACCTGCCTTCAGTCATTTACCATCCATTTTCAGGAAAAAATAGCCTTTCCTAAGGATCTAAAAATACAAAGCCACTTCAGACTGTGTGTATGATGCAATAGAGCCAATATAAAGCCTTATTTTTAGCTTCTGAAGCATGGCAGACTCCTAACCAGGGGGAGTGAAGTTCTCTTTCTGTTTCCTTCCCCCCCAACAAAATCAGCAAGTTTGACAGAAGGATAAGAACAAATGCAAAGGTTAACTCTACCCCTTTCTGTGTGCACAGAAAGATGCAGCTCTTGCATCTCACACTGTTAGGAGGAGCTTGTTATGGATTCTAAATGCTTGCTCTGGAGTAGTGACCTCAAACAGTGTTCGAGTACACAAATTATTAGAAAGAAAAAGTCAAAGTGAGTGTAGGTAGGTGTTGGAAGCAGGAAGCACAAAGAGTTGAAAACAGCAAAGCTCCTCACTGCTGAGAAGCATCTAGTGTCTAGAGCAGACACGGAGACCGGGTGGGGATCCAGTGGTCCCTGTTTTGATGGCACCTGGGAGGAGTGTGGAGTGGGGCCGGGTGTGGTCCTTCCTTTCCCATTCTCCTGCTTATGGCAGGAGTCACTTTGTCTGGCAGAGGACACCGAGGAATGTCTGTGCAGCTGGAAGCCCCGCTGAACAATGATTTGGCTACAGACCCACCCCCACACCTTGCACAATAGTACAATGAGGTACAAACATCAGCCCTACTTTGGGCTCCTCTCTGGGAGGAGAATTCCACACCGAGGTGCAGGGACAGATGGATGGGTTTGTCCTCCTCACCCTCCCCAGAGGGGACACTTTTGGTAAGACCTGTGGCCTCAGCTATGCCAAGCGGGCTTTTCCCCCCAGAAGATTATGTTTGTGATTGCAGTTGTATTTCAGAGCTGTACAGCTGTTCTGCATCTTCCTGCATTTATCAGCAGCAATCTTAAGGAATCTGTGCATGTTGCAAGTGTAAATAAACTGTGCTATTATTGGTGCAGCCAACTGCGTCCTGTGACCGCCACCGGCCCTGCCGCAGACAGGCTGTTCCTGCAGCTGGGGCCAGACCCAGGGAAAGGGGAACCAGAGCAGGGAAAGCGCAGAGAGCTGTGTCCTCAAAGAGTTTTGCTTTGTCTCCCATCAGAAGGGAAGAAAAAGCACCTTCCTAAGAGCTTCCTCCTTGAAGATAAACTCTCAGAGCTGTCAGCACAAAGGGGTTTTTGAAAACCAAAAATCTATCTGTTGCTGTATGGCTTGACATGTCATCGTTGAGACAGACAGCTCACACTACTCCTGCAAAGGCTCAAATTCTCATACAACAAATGCTCCCAACCTAGTGTGGCTGCAAGCCCTTTTATAATCCTTCTAATAATAAGTGCCCACACCTGATTGGCCCAATCAAAGGCCACCAGTCCACAATTAACTTTAATAAGCTTTCTCTGTTTGTGAACTGGTGGTTCTTTTCTCAGGACTTTCTGGTCTCCTCAAGGGTACACAGATGGTCACTCAAGGTTATTTATCTAACTCACATTCTAATCCCTTGGACAAGCCGAGGTCTCCCACAACACCAGCCTCCTGGGACTCCCAAGCCCACCTCAGGGACCACCATCCCCCTGAGATGCCCCAGCCCCCTAAGTTGCCCAACCCCACCCCAAGGACCCTCAACCCCTCAAGATGCCTGAAGCCAGCCCAGCCTTACTCAGTCCCCACTCCCAGACACAGCTCCACTCGGGCCATAAAGTCTCTTTATTTATCCAAACAATTAAATAGTAGTATTTCTTTGTTGGTCGTTTGGTTTTGTTGGGTTTTTTTTAAACAGAAGTGGTTAAAAGCAGGCTGGCCCCTGCCCTGTGGATTGGGCTCCGCTGTTGGGGTGGGCAGGTCTTTGGGGGCATTTATATTATCATTTATAAATAGAAAAATAAAACTCTCAAGCAGGGCAGATTAGCAGTTAGCACGGTTAGAGCCTGGCCCGGTACAGGGTGCTCATGTCCACCCCACCCCCATCCAGCCACCCTGGGGCACTGAGCAGCACAGGACATGGGGACAGGTGACAGAGAGACAGACCCATAGCCAGGGGATAGGTAGGAACTGCTGCCATGTGCTCAGCATTGGACTGATTCAGCATCTCCAGCTTGGGCTGGATTTGGCCCTGGGGCAGGGTCTGGTAGTGCCCAGCCTCAGCAGCAACCTCAGCCCTGGGCACAGAGGTTAATAAAGCAATAAATACAGGGGGAACACGCGGGGTTCTGGGGTGCAGGGGCCCAAGCCAGGCACCTGGCAGTGCTGCAGGGAGGTCCGGGACACAGGACGGGGCTGAGCCCAGGTCCTTGGGCCACCCATGACACCTCGTCCCCATCACCCTGCATCTTTGGGCAGCACTGAGCCAAGAGGCACCTCAACCTCCCTGTGAGGCCGGGGGTACCCCTGGCCCTCGTCCCTGGGTCCAAGGGTGGGCCCAGGGCTCAAGACACCACTTCCAGTGTGCAGCATGATCTGGAATGTATCAACTAGGGGGGGACTGGGGACACCTACACCTGCAGAGCCTCGTGGCCCAGCACACCGCCAGCCAGCCAGTAGAGCAGGCGGGAGTACCAGTGCATGCCAGCCTCTGGCACTGTCCCATTGCCGGCCTCCTCGGTGGTGGGCAGCAGCGAGAGGAGCCCATGGAAGAGGCGGAGGGGGGCGAAGGCACGGTGAGCCCAGCAATGACTCTCCAGGACGGCATAGCAGGATGCCAGCACCCCATTCACCAGCAGGGTCCCATGGGAGGTAAGGGGGGCAAAGACCCCCACGCCATCCTCCCGCGAGACCCGCAGCACCCGCGCTGGGCGCAAGCCCTGCCCACCGGCCCCATGAGCCAGCACTGCATCACCTGGTTGCACGCGATGGGCAAAGATGGGCGAGAAGGCAGCAGCCGTGCTGTTGGCCGCCCCACGGGCAGCAAAGACCAGGTGGGACGGAGTGAGGAGCAGCCGGCGCACTGGGCTGGTCGTCTCGATGGCCACCTATCCCAAGCTGGAAGCAAACGCTATTCAGCTAAAACAAAGCCCAGCTTCCCTTTAGCATTATCACCAGGACTTCTTATGTATACATACTTTGAATTAATTGGAAATTGTTGGGGTTTTTTCTCTGTATGGCAATTCATCTGTAGGGCACTGAGTTTCTCTTTTGATTTTTAGCAAGGAAGACAGAATCTCTATAAAAATATTTTTATTAAGTCAGTCAGGACAAAATCAAGTTTACCTAATTTCAGCCATCTATGTGCCTAGCCTCTCGTGGAAGAGTTCCTCACAGTTTGCTGGCTTGTGGCAGGCCCAGAAAGCTGCATTTTGGAATAACTGCATTTTTAGTCAGCTTCAGTAAACCAGAAGCAGAAGGAATGACATCTAGCCTGCCAGATAAATACATACTTTTATTAAGAGCTGTTAGACAAGGATATATAATTCTACAATCAAGGTTAAATAAATTGGTTTTATCATCAATTTCTGACTTTGTTTGAGACAAGTAGATGTTGAACTAGTGATAAGATAAAAACAAATTTCTTCAAGTTCTGTACTGTACATGTTATTTCCCCAAAATTAACTCTTCTAAGATAAAATTGCTTATAGATTGAGTGTACTGAAGATGCATAGTAGGCTGGCATGTGAGAATTTAAATGGTGCATCTCAATAAAAAATTATTTTGCATTAATGATGTCCATTGCATGCTTTAAACTGCAGGCAGACTGACATGTGGCATGCAGGGGGCTGAGGGGAAATGGACAAGCAGAGTGCAATAGGGGCTGCCTAGTTTTTAAGGCAGTTCACTTTGAAAGTATGTATTACAGCTAAGAGTGCCCTGTCCCTGAAATTCAGTTATGAAAATAGTTTTCACTGCACATGGAAATAGGGCCAGGACTTGATTCTGCTGCCTGAAGTGAAGCTGTGAATAGCAGCATGATCACTATTGCAGAGAAGATGCATTAAAGTTAAAAATTATGGGCCAGCAAGGCAACTTTGGTGTGTTAAATATTTTCTTGAACAGATAAGAAACATATTTACACATAGATACCCCATTATTTCCAGGACCAGTTGCACCATGGCCTAGGACACACTGCAACGCCCTAATAAGCACCAGTTTTGGGGTGTTGTCACTGGGGGACAATTGAGCATGGGGGACCCAGGCCCCCGAGGATATCACCTAAGACACCAGGGCTTTCAGGGACACTAGTCTGTCACAACAAGCCGGGCCTGAAAGAAAGGGACTACCACACAAAGACTCCTTAGCACAACCTGGGGCAAAACCAAGAACACCCTCTGCCGCACCAGATCTCCCCAGCCGAACGACCAGACCTCTCCACCACACTTAACCGGACTACTCCTGGCGCACCCCCGGAAGCGCTTGCCGGGCTATAGCGGAAGAGGGGCGGGGCTCGACCTCTTTAGTGCTGGCGCCCGGAGAAGATGGTGAGTGCTGGGGCCTGTACGTGGGGTATCTGTCGCCATCTGTTTCTGTGCTGGGCTATGTAGGACTGCGAGCCTTGTTTGGGGTGCGGAGTGGTTGCTGTGGCGGGGCTTGGCGGTAGAACGGCGTTGTGGGGAGGCTGCTGCAGGGATGGGGCCTGAGCCTGAGGGCCTGGTGGTGTGCTCCGCTCCTGGTCTAGGTGGGGGCGCGGGGTGTTTCGGCCCCGGCGGGAAGGCCGCGATGAGGTGCAGGGCTGTGCTGCTGCTGGATCTCCTTTTGGGTCTCCGTGTGTGCTGCGGGCCTGGCTGGGCCGGCGCTCAACGCGGAGATGAGGCAGCCTTTCAAATAACGTACTGAGAGGAGGGTTGGTCGCCAGAGCCTCTTGTGACGAGCGTACGGATCACTTGCGTGAAATAAATACCTTTTCTCCGGAAAAAGCAGTTTAGTGTTTATCACTGATAAATTTGGGGGAGATGAGAAGGGAGTTGAAGATTAACTGCTCGTTGGCTTCGTTTTTATTTCAGTACTGTGCAAGCTGGGGTAGAAATGCTCAAGTGAGGTGTAAGGACCTAGTTTCTAAAAATGGAGGATACCTATAGGCGAAACCCAAACTGGTGTTTCAGAGTTCAGTGTGCCATTGACATGTTTATTGGACTTCGTAAATTTGTGTGTGTTTTTTAGAGGAGCTTATGCTTTGACTTGCATGACTTGCAAGTGCTAGCGATACTTACAATGTGTAATGTCTTGAAATCTTTTACAGACGAAGGGTACATCATCATTTGGTAAGCGACGAAATAAGACACACACTTTGTGTCGTCGATGTGGGTCCAAGGCATACCATCTGCAAAAATCTACCTGTGGGAAATGTGGTTATCCTGCTAAACGTAAGAGAAAGTGTAAGTAACAGACTTACGTTGAAAAACTTGTGTTTCTTTGGAAGAATATACTATGTCATCTTGCAGTATTGGGAACTTTTTTTGAAATAACACTGGTTTAACTATATTTCAGCTAACGCATGCATTATTACTGCATAGAAATTGACTTAACTTTTTTTTTTCATCTGTCAGATTGAATTGTGCTATTCAAACATACTGTGCAACTAATTATTTGGTGCAGATGAGTAACAGTAACTTTTGTGTTCTAGATAACTGGAGCACAAAGGCTAAAAGACGCAATACTGCTGGTACTGGTCGCATGAGGCACCTGAAAAGGGTCTACCGCCGATTCAGGTATGACATTTTATTACAAACTAGTGTAATGTGAAATTTTGTATGGATTTTACTGAATTATAAAATTCATCATTCGAAGTTAACACTCTTATTTAATACTGCTTTAATGTGGTATGGTCTTTTAAAATATATTGTGGAAATAAATGATGCTTTACATCTTCATAGGAATATGCTGTCAATTATAAAAAGCTCACTTGTTAATACATAGGATGTATAGCAAGTTCTGATGTTTCTATTAAGTGTAGATAGTACGTAACACAGAGGGTATTGTAATAAAATGCCCACATTTGAAAAAGTATGCTTTGTGTAACATTGACTCTATTTGTGAGTCAGTGAAATTGCTGATTGCACTGAAGTGTGGGACTTTGTAAGGGAATTCTTGAAATGCATTCCAATCCACTCTTTGCCACAAAAAAAGTTCAGGATTGAAATACTTCAGTAGTCACTCTCTAATTTGAAGTTCAGTTAGCAGTAAGTAACTGTAACACCAGATTCTGAGTGTTATAAAGCTTTGAGTTGAACTTAAGAGGTACTGTACTATTAAACTCATTAAGGATTTCTTTTGTATGACCTCCATGTTCTAAAACAGAGCTCTAGCTTCTGGCCTCTAATACACTATAAAGCTGAATGAAAAATACCAAGCAATTCAAGAGTCTTTTCCTAAAAATGTAGACTGGATTTAATAGTGAAAAGTATGAGTCTTTTAAGTCCTGGACCTAGGTGTAGTTAAGGGATCCATTCATCCTGGGTTTTTTGGCGAGCACAGTTTTTCCCAGCAGTAGCCAGAAAATACCTTACAATATACAGCTGAAGCCCGATTTCCACCAAGTGTTGCTGAAGTAGAAATGTCATATCCAAAAGCAAGCTTAGGGCTGACTTTTTTTTTTTTGTCATGCCTGTCTTAATCTCTGGTTGGAGACAGAGGATTTCTATAAGAAATTGACTTGTACTTCAGTGCTAACACATGTGAAATCTTTTGCTGAGTTGCTTAGTAGGAACATAAAGGAGTGCCTTCAGTGGATGTGCGGTATCTGATTCAGTCTTGCAGTGTTTACTCAGTTACTTAAATCTTCCTGTTTGAAGAAGTCAAAGTTACTTCAGTAGAAGAGAGAAAACACCATACTGCTTATTTCAAACAGTTGGTCAATTATGTGTCTTATTAAAAAAGTCTGAATATATGAACTCCATAGTGATTTCAGTGCATTACTGAGAGAAACGGAAAAAAAGCTGGTGAACTTGAGCTAAAACATTACTTGTTAGAAAAAAAAAAATGGAGCAGATATCACCCTTTCAAAAAGTGGTAACCATATTTCTACTTGTAGGAATGGATTCCGTGAGGGAACCATGCAGAAGCTTAAGAAAGCAGCTGTTGCAGCCTCCAGTTCATCATAAAGACTCATCTATTTGTTAAAATAAATGTTCTTATTCAGAAAATGTCACCTTTTATACATGTTGTACTTCAGTGAAATATGGGATTCCTGAAAATACATATATTTACATACACAAATTCTTGATGGTATGCACTAAAGCAATTAATTAAAAATAATCCTTTAATTGACTTATCATTTGATGGTCCTTCTCAAGGTGGAGGTGCTATTATTTCTGTGCTGCACTTAAAAAGAGGCTTGGATGTGCTACTTTGAACTCACCTGTAAGAGAAATAAAATATCAGCACTATTGACCGAGTTTCATTGTGCCCTAGCAGGGAGAGTCAGAATTTATTTCAAAGATATAGTAACTTGCATAAGGTCTCTAAGGGCTGTTCTAGGAGGGAACAGTTTGAGAGATTCTCAGTCTTAGCCATTGTTCACTGTTCTGTGGTTCTAGAAAGGCCTGCAAAAGTATTGCCTATTCAGTGGGTTATTGCTTCTTGGGTAAAAAGAAACTCCCAAGTGTGGAGCACACATACTGGCAGACATGAAGGGATTGAAGATCTGCTGTAGTTGAGATAAGTTACCTAGTCCATTTTGTATCCATATGTGCCCAAATAAATCAGAACATTTCTTCCTGACCAAAAGTGTATGAATATTTACCTTAAAATTATTAATTTCATTTTCATTAAAGCTGTTCTAGTTTCCTTTTCTAATCGCTAAGTCTCTCTCCCTTATTCCCTTTATCTTCCCCCTTTGGGGAGGGAGGGGGGCTAACAGAGAGCATCTGTTATAGGTCTAAGGGGCCGCCCTGACCCTAAACCGTGACAGAAGTGAACTTGGAAGTTATTTTTATAACTCTTATGTCCTTTTCAGACGATAGCATACACAAGTCCTAAAGAAACTCTGCAGCATACTTAGATAATTACTGTGCCCCCGTAATGAACAATAACATAAGTCCTTAATATTTACTACTTCTTGATGAAAATCTTAGTTTTCAACAGGTATTAGTCATGTTCTCTAGAAACTTGATCCTTTTACAGTCAAAGTTAGAACTGACTTAAGCCTTCATATGGAACACAGAACTGTTTGTAACTCTGCTGTGAACATCCTACCAGAACAGAGAAGCCGGTACAGAATATTCAGTAATAAAATGGTCTAAAGCACAACAGTAAAAGAAAATAAACAACTGTTTTTTGCAATGCCAGAATAACACTAACAAAGCATCAAGTTATTCAGCTATAGAAGTAAAAATGTAGTGTTGCCAACACAGTTTATACATACATACATACATTCATACTGGGTAGCTTTGACTGACACACCCATACCACCTATGGATTATACTTTTTCCATTTACTGCCTAAATTATGCCAGTAAAAGCTTGATGTATAGCACAGCTGTAAAGATGTATTTAATTTTATATGTGAGCAGTACTAGTGAAAAAAATACTCGTATGCAAAAAATTGAACATAAATGAAGGCCTTGGGGGGGTGGGGAGAAAACAAGATCTTGTAATGTAAATAAATTAATTTTAAATTTCTTTCACTTTTTATTTTAATATTAGAGATTAAAAAAAATCCCCCAAAACAACCCACAAATAAACAACTTCCTTGATTATAACTGCTCACTAAGTCACTTACACATTTAATTATTCTAATTGTTATTATGCAGCATTAATGACCACCCATAACAATTATATTTGAAATATGAATATAAAAAATACATGAGTGGTCATTACTATTCTACCTTTTATACAAAATTCCATGAAAGATCAATTATAATCACTATTTTTAAAATTTCTGCAGTGAACACAATGATTCCACAACTAGGTCACATACAGAGCAGCACAGAATTTGTCCTGGAAAGCAGAAATTATAATATGAAGATCCTAATCCAAATTAGTGCTGTTACACTTGCTGCTATTTAAACAAAATGAAAAGAATAAATACTGTCCTTAAACAATGGGGAAACTGATCTCCTAGTACAGTATAGTTGCCTACCCATAAATATGTTTTCCAGAAGTGGAAAAAGCACAAGCTTTGTTGAATTTATCACAGTAAGGGTGGAATAGAAGCAAACAAAAGTGCAGGTATGCAGGCTTTGAAACTATTAAAACTGACAGTACTCATCTTTAACTAAGCATAATAAATCAAAACAGCTACAAAGCAGATTCTCACATTGTCTGAATCTGCAAGAACCTGTTTTTTCAGCAGGAAAATACTATTACAGTAGTTGAGGTCCTGGCTTGACATTCTTTATAAAAAACATTATATATAGCTAACAAAACATTTCCCACACTTTTATTCATCCATCTGTTCTACTGGAATACTTTGCATTGACAATTATGAAGTTAAAATAACAGCAGAAGTAATTTGTAGATCTTACTTTTACAAATTCTTAATCTATAGTTAAATAGTCCGATATATTTAAGACAAGCCATCTATTACTTTTCCTCCTCTTAAGATTATCTACCGGTTATATTACTTTTAAACTAACCTATATATATGCATATACAGAGAGAGAAAAAGAACAAGAAAGCTACAGAAATAATATAATATAAACAAAATACTTTTAATGACCATACCTAGTAATAAGAACTGCATTATCATGATGGGCAATCCCATTTTCTGGAATGGTGTTTCCATCACTTTGGTGGGAGAGAATGGATTTCTGCCACTTACAGAAGCTATCGAGAGACTTGTCTGCATGGTGGTTTATCTCCAAGTTTGGCTGCAATACAATATGCATACCAGAAATGTTCCAAATAAATTACTATGGTCAGTTGTTAAGTCTTTTGAAGACTAAAATGGGACTATAATTAGAAGCAGTGGTTTCTAGGAATAAACACTTCTTGCCAAATTTTATCTCTGTAAAATATGACCCCAAGTTCATCTGAACAGGAATTCTTCCTGCTCCAACTTTAATTATGATTATGTCAATACCAAAAAAAAAAATAATTAAAAATCAGAATATCAAAATATAGATCTAGAACTAAAACTGTCATCCCTGAAGGTGTATTAATATTCACCTGAAGAACAGATATCTTTGAGATTATACGTGATGAATATTCCTTTGAACTGTTTCATCTTGATTAAAGTAGTGAAAGATTACAAGATTTGTAGTCAGATGCAGCCATTTCAAGCAACAAATAAGTTAAACCTATATTACACAAGAGAGTAACTTCTATTTCAAGAATATAAAACTTAAGTGCAACAGCTCTTACCTGATCTTCCGTGAGGACAATTAAACGTGTCACTATAATATTCACAATGTTTCCTAGACTGGAATCACGATAAAGTCTGGCAACCTGACCTCCAGAAAATAAGAAAAGGCACAAAGTCAGATAAGAAACACTACTTATTTCCTAAATGCTTAAAAATTAACCTAGTTTCCTCCTCAATGTAATTTCATAAATTTAATTATCATTATCACATGAATAAGAGTTATTTTTGGACTAACAAATGACTATTCAGTAAAAATTAAACTTCTTCAGTCATACTTTTCAATCAAAACCATTCATACTTTGTTTCATAATCCATCCAGCATAAGAAGCATTTAGACTGTTGTCTTAAACAGAATAAAACTATATAATCTAGATGTAACAATAGGAATGTAAAATAAAAGACAATTTTAAAGTGATCACAGCGCATTTCTTGACAGAAACTGTAAAGCATTTTTCCCACGATGCTAACATTTGACATATTTCAGCTATTAATTCTTAGAGGCTCATACACATTTTAAGGCATTATTCATGACAATGAAGAAATACTTTACAATTGTTTTATCATTTCAGAACATGCATATTAATACGAACACAGAGAGGGATGAAACTTACAATATTCATTACACTCAAAATGTAGTGCTCAATGTCTTTGCGACCATGGTATCCCACCATCATTTTGTCTGCTACTACCAGCGTTTCCACAAACCGTTCAAGGCTTACTGATCTCTTCTGTCGACTATGACTAGTTAATGTGTCATTGACTTGAAGTGAAGTTGGAAAAGTAGATGCATCACTCATCCACCAAGGTTTCCCACTTCTTGTGAGGTCTTCTAGGAACCAAAATGATTAAACACTTCAGAGGGGTCACTAGTGAAACTCATTCAAATGCACTGGTTTATGTTGAGATTATAATCTTCAAGCTTCTAAAAAGAAGTCTTTATTGAGACAAAAGAAAATAAATTTGTCTACATTTTATTTTAAAATACCTTATATAATGGAAAAATAACTGAGTTCTAATATTCTCAACTCTCCTTAACCTAAGATAATAAATTACCATCTTCCTTAACAGATCTTATTCTGCACATCTATATGCACAGTAGTTATAGTTAACCACAAGCACATTTTAGAATTTTAAGGATAAGAACAAGACAGCTATATTTTATTTTTTTTTAATAGGGAAAATATGGCCCCTCTCCAGAAGGAAACAGGAGACCTTGTTACCCAGTGTCCTGGTTTGAGTTAGAAAAGAACTAATTCTGTTCGGCAATTTTAATTTTCAGTTAAGTCTATTCTAAGTAACTGCACTTTCTGAAGTTAATGGCAAATTTTGCAGACAGTGTCTCCTTCTAGCAGTGATAATACTTGATGTTTAGAGTTACTACCAAGGACTGGTATGCAGAAAGGCTCTTGCTTATACTTGCTCCTGTGCAGACCAAAACTTCCAAAACAGTCAAGATGCCCCAAAGATTCATTCTACTAGCAAAAAGCTATTACTATAAACTTGGGTTTAGTCCTACGGTCTAAAAGCTGAAAAACTTAAAATTAATATTTTATTTTAATTTACTTTTTAGATATTCTAGGGATGCTTTGGATGCCATGTCACTTTGGGATAAATCTGAAACAGAAAAAGAGTTTAAAAGGTTCTGGTACCAAGAAGGAGAGCATTAAAATAGCATGTCATCTGGAAAAGTAGGACGTTGAATTTTGGGGGGAAAGTAAAGTTTTTCAGAAATTTTCATAGAGTGTAAGTAGTAGAGAGAACAGAAAAAGGATAAACTGAGATAAATGATCATGAGAGTAGTTGGCGTGGCATAGTCAGAAGGATGACAAGTAAAATCACCGAATACGCAGAACAACACAGTATCCAATCAAATCCCAAGAAATACTTCTCTTCTGTAATTTTACTTTTCAGCTCAGTTCTTCTAATTAACTGCACTGTCTGAAGGCAGCAGCCTGTTCTCACAGTGTCTGCTTCTAGCAGTGATAACACCCCATGTCTAGAGTTACTACCAAGGATTGGTATGCAGACCAAGGCCACTGCTGGATCTTGTGTACCACATTGGGGGGTGCAGAAACCAGTGCTCTGAATGTCAAAGTGAAGAAATTCAATGAAGCGCGGGTAAACGGCGGGAGTAACTATGACTCTCTTAAGTCTAGTTACTAGCTGGGTGCACCGCAACAGAGATCGCACCTCCTCGTGGTCCCGCTGGATGCCCTTAACAGGGTAACTAAGTCGATCTCTGTCCCAGTTAAGAGTCGTTGAGTGTCACCAGTTCAACGATCTCTTCCAAAATAAAAAGCGGTTGAAACAAATTTTAAGGTGAAAAAGCTATTCTGCTTTTTGCCCAAGACCTTGCCCCGGGGTTAAACGTGGGCAAAAGTTCGGTTAGTGTTTGGGGTACACTGCCGTTCTTGTACGAACCCTATAAGGACACGACTAAAAACCCCGATTTGGACTAGTACAATGGGGCCGCAGATGCATTTATTTTATGTATCAGTCGGTACTCAGACCAATTGGAGGGACTTGGTGTGGAAGAACTTTGAAAGCCACACCTCGTCTGAGACTGATCAAACCGATAGGTCTTTATTGGATAAAGACCAGACAAATTTTGTATCTAAAAGCCAGGCAGATCTAGTGTCTCAAAGATTAATAACTGGCTTTCCTGATGTGGCGGAGAGTGAATTGGCAAGCTTGGTGAACTTAGAGTTCTATAGATCGGATCTGCTTGATTGCGCTGATGGAATTCATCTTTCCGTTAACAGGGATGGCCTGAGCGGACTGCCCGAGGTCTACGATCAATTTGAAGATCAGGTGGTTGTGGAAGAGAACATCTCCTTCCCAGAGAACGAATGTGGTGAACATGAAGGGGCTGCTTCGGAGACATCTCCACCCGACCCAAAAATCAACTCACATTCATCAGAAAGCAATAAGGATCAGCCACCTGATAACATTATAATGGTGACTGTTCTTGATAAAAATTTCTCATGTCCATGTTGTTCCGAATGTTTGAATTGTATGAAGAGCTTAATACAACATCTAAAAAGCTCTCATGGGAAGGGAAGGGTTTGTTTTCGTTGTGGCAAATGTGGAAAAGAGAACGAAAATTATCACAGTATTGTCTGTCACATTCCCAAATGCAAGGGTGCAGTAAAAATATCTTCTGCCGGGGAGTGGATCTGTGAAGTATGTAATAGAAATTTCAAAACTAAAATCGGTTTGGGACAACATAAAAGATTGGCCCACCCAGCTGTTAGAAACCAAGAAAGGATTGTTGCTTCCCACCCACAAGAAATCTCTAATCGGGGAGCCCATAAAAAATGCTGGACGAATGAGGAAGAAGACTTATTAATTAAATTGGCGACCCAATTTGAGGGCAGTAAAAATATTAATTTACTTATCTCGCAATATATCACAACTAAAACAGCTAAACAAATTAGTGATAAAAGGAGATTATTAACCAAAAATGCAGTTGAAAAGGTAAAAATAATTCCTGGGAGGAGTCATCGGACCAGGAGAACAGTAATGGAACATATTCATCATGATAATGAAAAGCAGAAAGAGAGCCAACTGCAGGCCCATTACCTAAAAATTCTCAAAGACTGGACTTCAGCTGGGATAATTAACATCTTCCCCCAGGCATTCCAACAACTATTTGAGGGATACGACATGCAACCAATTGTGAATAAACTAATATGGGAATGCTTTGGATGTTTAAAACCTGAAAGCCAGGAAAAATTAATAATTGGCAAGAAGGATGAAAAGAATAACTTAAAAGGAAAACCAATAAGACCACATCAGAAGTGGATGAAGAAAAGGGCTACAAAAAGAGGGACATTCTTGCGGTTCCAGCGATTGTTCCATCTTGATAGAGGTAAACTTGCTAGGATTATTTTAGACAATACAGAATGCTTGTCCTGCGATATTCCACCCAATGAGATCTACGAGGTCTTTAAAAATAAATGGGAGAAATCGGGAACCTTTGAGAACCTTGGGGAATTTCAAATTCATGGGAAAGCTGATAATAAGGCTTTTAAAGATCTAATTACGGCTAAAGAAATTGAGAAAAATGTGAAGGAAATGAGTACGAAGTCCGCTCCAGGTCCAGATGGAATTACTTTGGGCGATATTAAGAAAATGGACCCCAAGTACTCCCGGACTAAAGAGATGTTCAATCTGTGGTTAACTTCCGGAAAAATCCCGGACACAGTGCGGCCATGCAGGACCGTCTTAATTCCAAAATCCATGCAACCGGAGCGGCTAAAAGACATCAACAATTGGAGGCCAATTACAATTAGCTCCGTTTTGTTGCGATTGTTCTCAAGAATTCTAACGGCCAGACTGTCTACAGCATGTCCCCTTAACCCAAGGCAAAAAGGTTTTATACGAGCGGCTGGATGCTCTGAAAACCTGAAACTCCTGCAGACCATAATTGGACTGGCTAAAAAAGAACATAGACCGCTGGGTGTTGTATTTGTGGACATTGCCAAGGCTTTTGATTCCGTGAGCCACCGGCACATTTTGTATAGTCTTCAGCAAAGGGGAGTTGATCCCCATATTATTAATTTGGTGAGTAACATGTACACCGATATCAATACATGTATCACCACTAAGGACTCTCAAACAGACCCCATCCAGTTCCGACTAGGAGTAAAGCAAGGGGACCCAATGTCACCCTTTCTATTTAACCTAGCAATGGACCCTCTATTATGTAAGCTGGAAGAAAGTGGGAGAGGACACCATCGTGGTTCAAGTAGTATTACGGCGATGGCATTCGCAGATGACCTGGTCCTATTGAGTGATTCCTGGAATGACATGGAAGAAAATATTAGAATATTAGAGACCTTTTGCAATCTCACGGGTCTTAAAACACAAGGAGAGAAGTGTCATGGCTTTTACATTAAACCGACTAAAGATTCCTATGTCGTTAACGATTGTGCTCCTTGGAAAATAAATGGCACACCTTTAAACATGATTCTTCCTGGGGAATCGGAAAAATATCTAGGCCTGCAGATTGACCCTTGGACTGGATTTGCAAAAACAGAATTATCTACAAAATTAGAATCTTGGATCACGAAAATTGATAAAGCTCCACTAAAACCTCTCCAAAAAATAGATATTCTCAGAACATATACCATACCACGACTAATATATTTGGCTGACCATTCCGAATTGAAAATGGGATTTTTAGAAACCCTCGACCAAAAAATTCGTTCGAAAGTAAAGGAATGGTTACATTTACCAGCGTGTACCTGCGATGCCCTCATATATTCTAGCACAAGAGACGGCGGTTTGGGTCTCAACAAATTGACAAGATTAATTCCCAGTATTCAAGCTCGTAGACTACATAGGATTGCCCAAACTACTGATGAAGTTATGAAGAAGTTTTTGGAAAAAGAAGGAATGGAATTGATGTATAAAAAATTATGGGTTCAAGCTGGTGGGGATAGCGAAAAGATACCCTTAATTTGGGAAACAAAACCGATAGAAAAACCATCTATTGAACATAATGATGAGATTACTTTTGAATGGGAAGCTCCATCCTCAAAAATTAAATTCCCCAGACCCTGTAATTGGCGAAAAATAGAATTTAAAATGTGGTCAAACTTAATATCCCAAGGTCGGGGAATCTCAAATTTTGAAGGGGATAATATTAGCAACCATTGGATACAATTTTACCAAGGCATACCACACAGGAAACTCCTTACGGCTTTACAATTGAGGGCCAATGTCTACCCTACGAGAGAATTTTTAGCTAGGGGTAGAAAAGATAAATACACAAAGGCCTGTAGACACTGTGATGCGGAAAATGAGACTTGTGCCCATATTATTGGCAATTGCCCAAAAACTCAGGATGCGAGGATTAAAAGACATAATTATATTTGTACAATGCTCACAAAAGAGGCAAAAAGGAAAGAATGGATAGTGTTTCCAGAACCGCACATAAGAGATACTAACAAAGAATTATACAAACCTGATTTAATTTTTGTAAAAGACACCCTTGCATTTGTTGTTGATGTGACAGTACGTTTTGAGACAACCGCAACATCGTTAGAGGAAGCTGCTATGCAGAAAGTTAACAAATATAAACACCTGCAAAACGAGATACAAGAGCTCACTAATACCAACAAGGTTACCTTTATGGGTTTCCCCCTTGGAGCGCGGGGAAAATGGTATGAAGGTAACTTTGAGCTCTTGGAAGCTTTAGGATTGTCAAAATCGAGACGGACAAGGATTGCTCGGGCTTTATGTAAATACGCGCTCACGTCATCCGTTGATATTGTTCATATGTTTGTTAGCAAGTCTAGAAGTTGTGATAGTAACTGATTGTACTAGTCTTTTTATTCTCTTATATATGTTTTTATTAGCTTGATGTTCTTAATGTTCTTTTATTGTTATTGTTATTGTTTTATATTACCTTTGTATTTTAAATTTCTTTGTAACTTCAATAAAGTTCCGACAGTCGCTAGGGAATGCTAGGACAGCCACAAGCCAATTCGCTGCATAGTAGGAAGGGACAGGATTATTTCATAACGCGTCAATTAATACCTAATTTGGACTTAATCACCGGATTTTCTCTTTATACTTGATTGGAACCTAACCTCCGGATTTGTCCAAAGGTGGACGGGCCACCTATACTTAACCCGGAAAAGGAACATATATTTATATGTGTTCGTAAAATAGCCAAATGCCTCGTCATCTAATTAGTGACCTCTCCCAGCCTGGCCTCCCAGCAGAGGGGTTCCAGCCCTCCCAGCATTGCTGGGGCTCCTCTGGCCCCACTCCAATTAGTCCATGTCCTTGTTGCACTGAGCATCTGTTCCAGGATTTATATTTAGTGGTTCAGGATCTTCCCCTGACAGCCCCCAGTCCCTAAATGAATTTCACACCTCAATTTCACCTTCACAAGAAGCCTCCTAGATCCAATCAAGCACTTAATTGCTGGAAGTGGAGAGCTGAGCACAGCTTATCCTTGTCAACACACCTCCAAATGCCATTGTTCTGCAGGATCTTCATCAACTCCTTACCAGGAAGAAGCATCAGGTCTCACCTGCCATGGGGCTGTATTTGGGCAAGCTCAGACAGCTCTCCGGGAGGGACAAGGCCAAGCCTATCCTGTCACAAGGATGACTGATGACCCATCATATCCCAGTGCCTGTTCAGGCACACTCCATTTAAAACCAACTACCCCAATGAGCATTTCAGCGTTACTGATCCCAGGGACTGATGACCCAGGCACCTCTCCCAGAACAACACCCAGCAGGGAATGCTGCATTCAGCTGGGCTGAAGTGCTGTGACCAGCTCCCCGGCCCATCTGCCTGCCCCAGAGATGAGTCATTCCCATCACCAGACATCACCTCTTCGCTTGCACTGACACCTACCCTTCCAAACAGCTGAAAAACAGCTTCTTATCCAAACCCAGCACTAAAAACCAAATAAAAAACCCAAACCAAAGCAAACAACAAACAAAACAAAAAACTAACAAAGAAAAAAAACCACTGAGATTACTTTTTTGATGCTTATTTACACTAAAAAAATTAAAACCGAGCTGACTACAGATGGGACAGTCAACTAAGATAATATTTACAGATATAAGAGCTTTCAGCGGGAAACAGTCATCGTAATCCTTATCAACACCCTAGCATCACACTCACATGATGGACCTTCAGGCACGTCCTGACACACTGTACTCCAGCCATCAGCACTAAAACCTGGCTGTTGACACTGGTGCTTTATCTTTCCACCTCGGTGCAACCCGCCCAAAGGGATGCTGGCATGGCATCAGTCTCTGTCCAAAACCCCCAGGAAAGCCCAACTGCTCTTTAAACTTCATTGAGGTGCCTTTAGCTGATGTTTCCATGCACTCCGTGTTTCCTCGAGTAGCCATATGGAATGGTTCTATTACACAGCCAGGTTTGCAATTTAGGGCATTAGTAATTTTGACCCAATTCAGTATAAATTAGGTCTTGTTTTTTTCAGAGAACATGGGCCCTAATTTAACTCCAGCTGACAAAATTTTCCAGGAGGTTATAGGTTTTTGAATCAGCCCCATAATCTTCAGTTCTTAAACTGCTGTACAATGATTTATGTCCCTTCCCTCACACTTCCCTCTCCCTTCTGAGAAACCTGTCAGAGATGTACAGTAGCTTTCTCCTCTCAGAAAGCAAAGGTAACCCGTTTCGTCATCTCATATTAAGTTCTGAAGTCTGTATATCCTTTTCTTCTGGGAGAAGAACTGCAAAGGCAACGTCCAGGAGACCTGGAGGAGACATCCTGCCTTGCTGTCTTCACATAAAGTTCTGCACTCACCTCGCAGCTCAAATAAAGAAAGGGGAGGACAATTTGGCTAGTGGGCATCATGCACTTTTTTGAAGTATATTCAAAACACATGCTTTGTTCTCTCACAGAGGAGACGGTATCTGGAGCAATCCCATGAGGATCCCAGGCCAGCATACCCTGCCAGATCCTCCACATCTGCTGCACAGGGCACGACCGGTTCTGCAACAGTTGGGACAACTCTGAAAGTGAAGCAGATGGAGCAGGGTAGTCACTCAGAAGACACACAGGACACCCCCCCCTTGACATGGTTCATGGGCAAACACCTTCAAGCCTGGCTCGCTGTAACCTCACTCTGCAGATCTGCCTGGATCTAGAAGAGCAGGAGGCTCAAAGCACACTGTAGAGAGGGCTGAGGGCTGTCATGTAGCTCACACACCCCACACTTGGTCAGAGCTAGCACAGAGCTGGAAGGAGGGTGACTGTTGCCATCTAGAAGAACCTCTTCTGTTCAGGTATCTGCTGGAATACCTGCCCCAAGGTGCTCTGGGCCATGGCAAACCAGCACTGAACAGGAACAGGAGCAGCTGGCCAGGCATGCTCTCCAGATTTGCTGTGCTCAGCCAAGCCCCAGTTAGGACAGGCTTTTCTGCCTGATTTGGTTTGTTTTATCCCAGGAGTAAAAATAGTTGGTCTTTGTTCTTTTGGGTGGGTACAAATAATTTTTAGTGGCAACTTGCCTATTCCAAAAGCAGACTCCAGACTATTTCAAGTAATAAATGCAGTTCTTTGCCAAACCCAAGTGCTAATCCTTTATATGAAGCTATTAAAACACTATCGTTCGTTCAAGGAGAAAAACAATACTTCCTGCCAGAACCAGGGTTATCTTTTCTTATCATTAAGTCAGGAAGGGAAGAAGCAATAAATATAATGGTACACCAAAAAATGGTTGTTCTAATGAGTAAAAATAACTCTGTCAAAATAGGTACATGGAGCAGATGCTTATCCAGAAATACAGAGCTGAATAGAATAGTCCAGTGAGTTTAAAATGAATGTGCTCTGGCATTTGCAGCTGGACTACCAGGATGCTGCTGGGCTCCAGTACCACAGCGGGGTCAGTGGGGCCATGGGCTGCAGCCAGTACAGGGTCAGGCCACGAAGGCTCAGAGCATCTCACTGCTGGGCTGAGCACAGCCCCAACTCCATGAACAGCCCCTCGTAGGGTGATTTTCCGGGCAGATTAGGGACGTCATGCCCACGTCATCCCCCGTGGCACTGCCAGCACATACAGCAGGGCACCGTGCTGTGGTGGACACTGCAGAAGAGTGACCCTGAGGAGCTCACCTTGACCTTGTAGGTGTGAGGCACCGGCAGATGCACCTTGCAGTCAGTAAACAGAGGAGGAGGGTCCACGACCATGTCCCAGGGCCCTGGGGGCACCGCTATCTCCGGAGAGTCCACAAACCCACCTGGGGTGGGGGAACAAGGCAAGAAGAGACACAGGATGGTAGGGACACGAGGAACCTGCCTGGATATGCCCCTTGGCACCCAGGGCCATGTCTTCTGGCAAGGGGGAGAACCACTGCCTGGTGCTCCCCTCGCCTGTGTTCTGGCTGTAGCTCTTGGCTACGAAGCTGAGCATGGTCTCCCAGGTACCACCAGTTGCAGAGAGCAGACACATGCAGGGGTCTGGACACCAGTGAACGCAGCAGAGAGCACCAGGCACCCCCAAAGCCATGAGCAGAGCCAGGGGAGCTGGCTGGCTCCCGCAGCCCCCGCACATGGCCTCTCTGCCTATGGAGAAAGCCTTGCTGCATGGCCCAGAGTGGGGGGACAGGCGCAGTTTTGTCCCCATCCTGCACAGCCCCAGGGGATGCCGATCCGCTTACCCTTGTAGGGCTCGCTGGCTGGAAGAGTGCTCCTGCTCTCGGTGAACGTCTGCAGCTGGTACTGGCAAAACCAAAGGAGAGTAATGGTGACAGAGAGCCCAGGGGCAGGGACAGCTCTCAGGCTGAGCTCTGCTCACCGGCTGCAGACCTCTGCAGAGTCTTTACCCTTACTGAAGAAAGTGATGTGCAATTCACTATTTATTTTTTGTTTGGTTTGGATTTCATTGTTTGCTTGGGGGTTTTCTTACATTGGAAACATAACACAAGCTGAAAGTTCAAGAGTTTTTTTTTTTCAGTTCAGATTACACACCTCAAAAGCACATTTGAAGTAACCTCTTAGAGCAGTGGGCTGAGGTATGAGTCTACCAGACAGTTGTTTGTACCAACTTCCCCGCCTTACCCGATAGGTGTTCAGCGCAGCCAGGCTCCGGACCACCATCTGTTTTGCTGGGGCAGTCCTATAGCAGCATTTGCTGGCTGCAAACTGCACGAAAGCATCTTTGGCTTCATCCTCAGAAATATACAAGGTGCTAGGATGACAAAAAGTTTAAAAAAAAAAATAAACCAAAACCAGGTAGTTTGAAAACACATAGTTGAGTGATCTCCTGAATTGCAAAGAAAACAAATATTAGACCAGTCAAGATTTGTTAGCAATTTCCATGCTTCATCTAAGGTTGTGCACATAGAGATATATTTTTATAGGCTAAATCATTGTGATTTTCCCCAAGAGCAGGGCTTCCAGTCTCAGCAAAGAACTGGCTTAAAGGTCTGTCACTAAGCAACCAAAATTCAGTGCAGTTGAACACTGGCTGGCTTGTCATCACCCATCGCAGCCCTTCGCGCTCACAGGGCCAACCTCACGTGGTTTTCACAGGAAAGTTGGCACTGTGGGAAGGAGTCGGGCACTGCTGCAGTGCCAGTGCCGGGACCACCATGGTCTATGGCCATCATTTCACTTCCCATAGGAGGCAGAAAACATCTTGTCGTGTTGTTGTACCAGCACTAGTGGGGTCAACAGGACTTGGGCAGGGATCATCCCCCCCTACCCGGCACTGGGGAGGTTGTCCCTCAAATCCTGGGGTCAGTTTTGGGCCCTGCACTATGCGACACATTGAGGGGCTGGAGCATGGCCAGAGAAGGGCAACGGAGCTGGGGAAGGGGCTGGAGCACAAGGGTGGTGAGGAGGACCCCAGTGGGGAGAGACAATTCAGATAGATCCTTATGAATGAATTCAAGATACTGTTTTCTGCACTTCAGTGTTTTTTGGGTTTGGTTTTTTTTTCACTGTTTGCTTGTTTCTCACTTAGTCTCATTCTTTTGGCTCAAAGGTGAGTGGGGGACATAATGATGCCATGTTCATGCATGGTTTATGCCATGGCAAGTTGCAGCAAACTGGTAAAAGCAGTGACTTCTCATTGCGTGACAAGTGTTTTACATGTACTTGCACTAGATACCTTTTTGCTGTGTGGGAATAACTAGATTTATTTAAATGATGTAACTGAACCTACTAGATCATCCCTGTTTTACAAAAAAAAAAACCAGTCTGAAGTGGCTTTTCTTTCATGATCAAAGTTTGTTCTAGAAGTCCTCCAAAAATAAAAAGCCAAAGGAAGTTAACAAATGTATTACTTGTAGCAAACAGGCTTGGGCTTTATCTTCTAACTTTTAGTCAAGTGTTTTGTATGAATTAAAAACTTAATTAGGAAATAATGAAGTCTAATTATTGACAGAATAGTCTTAAAGACAATGAAAACCACTAGTTGTGGGAGAATGTATTTCTGTTATTTGGAAGCACTAGCAGAAAGTAGTGGCTGTTCTATGCTGCTCATAATTTCCTACACAATCTTAAGGGGACACAAAAAAGCAGGCTTTATATTTCTTTATATTAAAGCATTTTGGCTTCTCAGTGTTGTAAAAGAAATAGTATTTTTGAGCACTCTTTCATTTTCAGTAAAAACTCAGCAATGGGATTTCATTTGTAGTTTGACAAAGAGGACAAAAGACTGTTTTGCATGAAGTAAACTTTTTTTAATTCTCCTGTAATGACTGATTTAAGATGTCATATGTCCCATTCTCTTAAGTAATCAGAACAAGCTTATAAATAAATGTTTTTCATTGCAGTATAACCTGATAGCCCTGACTGCTGCTATATTAGGTGTATTTGGTGAGCCATGTGAATACAATAGGAAGGCTGCCTTCTGCAAAGAGTTTTCTGATGAGAACTGCATCAAATAGTATGGAATTAAATGCCAGTTTTGATCTCAAAGTTCTGTAATGAACAAGCACAAAGTAGAGTGTTTTCCTCAGCCCTCACCAATAATGCAAATCCTTTTGGCATACTGAATTTCCTAATAATTCACTGCCTGGTTAAAACCCACACTTGTTCTTTGGCTGCTGCAGGTCAAGTCATGTGCTGTCATGCATTGCCTTTTAGTATATACCTTAATTAAAATTAAGCATCTAAGAGTCTCTGTAGCCTCTAACTTTCATCTTTCTGGTTCTTGGAGCAGAACCAAGCTCTGCTATGGGTAGAAGGCTCAGCCTCAGGGTGGCTGCCAGGGAACATACTGACTTGGGACCTGCCTGAAGTTTGCTGGCAGCTGTCTGTATTTTGTTTTTGTCCCCTTTCAAAGAAAGGGAGGTGTTTTTATGTTACAAAGGGGTCTGGACCCCAAAGTCCTTTTCCCACCTGGAACCTTGGGAATCTCATTGTCAGTGGCGTGTCTGTATTTGTATGGAATGCAGGAAACCACCCTTGTTCTCCTCTTCAGTGCCTGTGTAGATTTGGATTAAAAATGCAGCCCTTGGAGACAGGTCTGAAGCTCAATGCCTGCTCCTTGTCCCCAGGAGGAGTGCAACTTGTTAGTTGTGCTGCTGCAAGATGTGAACTTGCTCTGGCAGTTCTTGGGGGTTCTCCAGGCCACTGTGCTTGCTTCCCTGGATGTGGCTTCAGGAAAGCTGTGACTGCAACTCAGTTTCTCACAGTGTAAGCCTGCTGCTGTGCCATGACAGATCTTTAATCCTGCCTGCCAGGGTCAGCTTCCTGGAGGCAGATATTATGTCTTCCTTGTTTTGGTTTGGTTTTTTGGGGGTTTTGTTTTGTGTTTTGGTTTTCGGTTGTTGGGTTTTTTTGGGTGTGTGTGTGTTTGTTGGTTGGTTGTTTTTCTTTTTTGTCCTACTAGTTTAAAAGGAGTGATGGTACTGCTTGCCCTTACTGCCATGGCTTGCAAAAAGGTGCAACTTAAAGCATTTGAGAAATTTTAAAAATTAAATGCTAATAGAGGTGATGTGCCTGCAAGGATGGGGTAGTGTCTGCTCAGGGACTACGAAAACCAGGAATTTGGAACGCTCATGGGTTTTATTTAAAGTTTTTATTGGGCTTGCCTCCATGCTGGTGCTGCTGGCTTTGTTATGCAAGGCGCTTAAGACAACAACCTCATCACCTCGAAGGATCCTGTTAAAATGGGAGGAGTTCGCACGTGAACGCTTTGCCTGCCCCACAGGGGGACGGGCGGGTGAGCGCGAGGCTGGCGCCTGCGTGCTGCCCTCCTGCTTCTGTCTGTGTCGGACGGTGCCGCGTGCATGCCCGCCGCCGCGCTGAAAGCCTGCCATGGAATTCCGCACTGTGTAAGGGTTGGGGTCGAGGAGCGATAGTCTGAGTTGAGAGGCTTCACAACGGGATGGATTAGGAGAAAAAGAGTTTTGGTCAGTCGCGGCGCTTGGTTTTATCCGAACGTTATAGTGGGACGTCTGTGTCCACCGCTTTCAGGTGAGCAGATATGCAGTCGCGAGCCTGAGGTGGCAGCAGAGCACCCAAATAACGCAAAATTGTTGGTGTTTTTTTCTTCTTGAAATCTTGTGGCAATATGCTGTATGGTTGTTCTGCAGTGCTCCAGTAAGCAGTTTTAAATAGCAGCCTTCTGCAATTTACACATTTTATTTATAGCATTTATTCATGTTAAAATTCTTTAAAATGGATTATTTTAGGTGCATCCTAAGTATGTTAGGGGCAACCAAAATGAATGGTGAGCCATGTGATCTTATGCAAGACATTGATATCTAACTGAACATGTAGCAGAAGGCACTTTTAATGTTTTCCTAACACCTGTAAAATCATCATTCCTGCATAGGAAGGCTTTGTCTCTTTATATAGCTCATTGTGATTTTATGGAAGAAGCCATGTAAGATCAATGTGATGGTACAGCTGGGCACAGAGAGGACAAGTGTTCTGTAAGGATGCAAGCAAATGTACAGGAAGATGGTGCTTGTTTGTAATACAGATGGAATTAAAATAATAGGACATAGTATATCCTAGAATATGACAGTAAAGTTATAGGGTTAAAACAAGAAAACTTGGTCTATCAGGAAGAATCCCTGGGTGTTTATTTTAGCAATTTGCTGTTTAATTAGATAATTCATTTTCTCTACCTGTCCACTCACTTGTGGTCTATTAGGACTATGAAAGTGCCAATCAGTTCCTTATGCCTTGCTAATCTGTAGTATAATTTCAGCAGTGAAATGTGTTCCCTGAGCCGAGAACATTACAGAAGGTACCCCAAATATCCATATTATTTCATGTAGAAAGGACTTTGAAACTTCTCTAGCTTTATTATTTGACAAGGGAATGCTTCTGGCCATCCCAAAAAGGTATCTGTTAATACCAGTAAATGCCTATACCCCCCTTTTCTATGTAGCTCAGAAAAATTGATCTGCCAGTGGTCCCCTGCCAGAGCATTCCCCTTTCCAATCTGTCCCAACTATATTCAATTACTAATATTTGGAATATTTTCAAACATATTTCACATTGTGTTACCTGCCTGATTGTTGCATATAAATTCTTTCTGACCAATCTCTGATTCAGAAATTTATGTAATGGACCTGCTTCCCAGTGTGTCTTGCTATGTTCCTCCCTCACAACTCCCCATACTAATTTGGCAGGGACTACTATCCTGCCATCCTCTAATTGAACCCAGAGAGAACTCGTGTGTCCCCCCAATTCTTTTATTAGTTCATAGTCCGAGTTAGAATATTCAATGCTTCCTTCCTCTAAGGAAAGATGCTGGATTCACAATATTAGTTACTTCACACTTAACATCATCAGATTCAACCAGAATGGCCTGATATTTCAGAATCGGGATGGGGACAGACAAGGATTTCCTTTTTGCCCTAATACCGAGGATACTGCGTAGGACACTAAAACAGTTATTTGTTGTTCCATAGTGAATTTTCGTACCTCCTGTATGTTCAGTACTACAGCGGCCACTGCCCATAAGCATCCAGGCCATCATTTGCTAACTTCATCCAACTGCTTGGAGAAGTAGCCTACATCCCTTTTGTACAGTCCCAAACTATGGGCCAATGTCTTGTACCTTGTCTCTCATACAAAAACAGACAGAGGCTTGGTGACATCTGGGAGTCCTAAAGGTGGAGCCTCCATCGGTTCCTTTTTCAATGCATTCTTGCTTCTGGAGTACAAACTAAATCAGGGGAGGCTTCTTTGATGAGTTCATAGAGAGGTTTTACTAAAATCCCATAGGTATCCCATCTCCTGTCTTCACAGGGCTCCAGAAACACATAGCATCCGCTTGGAGGACAAAGCCGAATGCCCCCAAATCCTCCTCCTGCCCTCTCCCTTTATTGTTGAGATGACGTCATATGGTATGGAATAACCCACTGGTCAGCTCAGGTCGGCTGTATCCCCTCCCCTATCTTGCCCCCCCAGCCTCTGGTGCCGTGTGAGCACTGGCAGTCATAGCACGGATGTGTTATCAACACCCTCCAGCTCCCAGTACTACAGCATGAGGGCTGGATGGGGAAAAGCAGTTAGCCAGGGTGGATATCATCACTGGTTATCTCTGACTCCAGGGATCAGTCGACGGGCTGGACCTCTCTTCCCCCCCCATAGGGACATTTTTGGGTAAGATCCAAACTTTCTGAGTACTTCCCTGGGAAACTTAGAAGCTTTACAAGAGCTGCTCTAGTAAAGAGCTGCCCTGCTCTAGGTGGTCCTGCTCTAGCAAGGGGGTTGGACTCAATGATCTTTCGAGGTCCCTTCCAACCCTGAACATTCTGTGATTCTGTGCTCTGTAACCTAACGCATTTTGTGTATCTGCATTATCATTTGCTGCCAAATTGCTTTACCCTTTTACATGAGAAGGCCATCTGGAAGTAAAACTTCTCAGGAGGGGGTGAAAAATTTCCAGCCTATGGATGGAAGGTCATCACACGGGGAGCTAAATGCCACGTTTGTTGCTCGACTTTGGTAGTATTACACCTGGACAAATGTAGCCCTTTGGTTCTGCCATCGGATATAAGCTGAAGTCAAACAGAAGTCCTTGAGTGCAAACATACAGATCAGAATTAAATTTCCTTCTAACTCCTGGGTAATAGAGTTCTGTCAGAGCCAGGAGTCAATTAAGTGGATAAATACGCCCATAGTTCACCAACACTTAGCATTTCAGGGGTATTTTGCTGAAGTAAGCACTCAGTGTGATTATTGTGTTCCAGCCTGATTTAAGACGACAAGTTTTGCATTTTCCTTAAATATTAATTAGCCCTGAATTTCTATTTATTTAAACTCGGAGGCAGCAAGTGGGTAGTTGTGTGATTTACCTCTCCCCCCTGGCAATTATCTCATCTGGGCCATTTGAAATGCAATTGGAAACAATTAGCCTCCGTGGCTGTCAGGGTGAAGAACGAGGACTGGAGCTCGGTCGGTTTGTTTAGGGGAACGATCACCCTACGAACAAGCACAAGGCTCTGCTCATGTGGAGCTCGCTGCAGGATGAGGCTTTTTGATACCTAATGAGGGAAAAGCAATAGATTTTTTTAAACGAATTTTTCCTTCGGTTGGTTCCACCTCCTCCAGGACTAGGCTGTTCCCTTAGGGCTGGGGTTTAGGGACAGCACCGAAGGGCGGGCAGCGTTGCCTGTATTGTGCTGCTGGTGTCAAGGACCCAGCAGTAAATACTTGAGCTGAGTATATAACCTGGAAGAGGTTTTGAATAATATTATAAGAATGGGAAGGAGAGAAAGATGAAGGGTCTGCAGTGGTCCGGCCGCTGCTTCTGGGATGAGTTGCACGAGCGGCTCGCAGAAGAACTAAGTTTCCACACCAAAAGAGAGTCCTGGCTATAGACGTGGAACAATTTCCACATCAGACCCCTTCAGAGCACCTTGGGGTTGTCTGAAGTCCTTTTGACATCTCTGAAATCTTCACCCCGCGGTATCTAAGAATTCGTAGGCCAACTGCGCAAACGTGTCATCCAAGCTCGCCGGTGGCACGGAGGAGAGGTGGGTACTTAAAACTTCAAATGGGCTGAGATTAAAAGCTTCCGGGCACCCAGAGCTCCTTTTGAATCTCGGGGGAACTTGTGTACCCAGCAGCAAAAATAGAGATGTTTTTATCGAGCAGCACCGACTGGGGCGTTACGAATCCCCCTCCCTCCAGGACTCCTGCTCCGTTTCTCCCGTCCAATTACGGCTCTGGCTGCTCTCTCTTTGTTCTTGCTCGCTACGTAATGAGGTGATGGTTGAAGTATTTCAGCTGCGATGGACGAGTGGCCACTAATTTGCCTTGACACACGCCTTTCCCTTTGAAATCCTTCCTCTCTTTTGGACACCGAGATGCTGAAATAACTTGTGTTGCCCTGGAAGAAGTTGGTTGCAATCAGAGCTGGAGCGTGTCACCCAGCAGTCATCTGTCTTCCCGACGCGTATTCAAAGCTTTGGATCATCTCCTGGTTTGGAGACTTATTTTTAGATCTGTGCTTTTTGAATGTGTTCTTGGCCACCGGTCAGAGAACAGTGGGGTTAATACAGCGCTTGGTGGAGCTCGCCCA
Organism: Actenoides hombroni; assembly: GCA_024336885.1. NCBI lineage: Eukaryota > Metazoa > Chordata > Aves > Coraciiformes > Alcedinidae > Actenoides > Actenoides hombroni. Next base: position 5,377,001 of record WUAM01009935.1, on the reverse strand, counting down.
TCTGTTCCAGTTGCCATCCAACTGTGGAGCTTTACGAGAGCTGGCTGGGAGGGGTTTGAGTTGGCCAATTTGTAGTCGTCGCTGATAGGATCAGCTTGGTAGCGCTTGAAAAGCTCCCTGTGCCAAACAGGAGGGTGTAGAATTCACGGAGAGACAAAAGAGCTTGGAAATCCGCGGTGGTTTTTCCATTCTCAGGAATTAACGTTTGTTTCAATTCATATTGAAATGAGAGACTGGAACAGATGGAGTGATTGTACAGTAAGATGAGATTAGCCGAGGCTTCGACACTCTATCTAGTGAGGAATTAGAAGGCAGATGCTACTGATTGGGTTTTTCTTTGGGGTCTGTTTAGGTTTTATTTACCTTGTTCTTTATGTCAATGGTAACGCTGTCAGGAAATGGTCTGACCTGGTCTTATGGACAAAATAGATCATCAAGGCTTGGTAACTTGTTAATATGCCATCTCCTGTAATTCCCAGGCAAAATACATCCTCTGTTTCACAGAGCCGAGCGAGTGTTGGTGTAGAACACAGCTATTTTACATTGATAGGATGTAGGGGAGTATGTTGGGCTGGGGGTTTGAAGTCAAGAACGAGTGGATGCCACAAGCTGCCGGGCTGAGCTTTTTCCTTGGTCTGCAACCTACAGTAGCTTAACTGATCTCTGCATGAGGATACTCCCTTTCTTCAAGGTTGTCCTTCTGACGGGGGGCTTGATCCAGCAGCATTGTCACTAATATTGCACTGGTGATGGGTGGACGCGGGTTTTGCACGTGGATGTGACTGCACGGAGAGGGAGTGTGAGCTGCTCTAAGGGATGTTACGCGCGTTCCGTGGGCAGGGTTTTCAGGTTTAGTTGATGATGTCAGTCTTTTCTTGGTGTCCCTCAGCATTAAAACCACAGACTTAAAGAACATAACAGTAATTGAGATCATTCCGTGCTATTACGTATGGGCAACCACTCGGAAATTGAGATGTTATTACAGAAACCTAATTAAATCATGGCTTACCACTTATACACACACACAGAGCTATGAAATAACCATGACGTGTGGTGACTTTTCTTCAAGCAGCCACCATGAAATTAGCACAAGTTTTCCATCAAAAATGGACAACTGTGAAGGTTGAACCAAAGAGCGCTGGAGACATTAGGTCAGTGCTATGTAATTAAGGGCATTTTTCTTGTGAAGTTGGAGGGGGTTTTTTGCCCTCTGTCAACTAACACTGGGCCTGGACATCCTATGGAGAAGAAGAGAAGAAGAAGAGAACTAGAGAGAAAGGTTTCCTCTACTCAGTAAAGCTGTGGGCAGTTGCAGCCATTAAGTATCGGCCTTTTCCTTGGAAAGGAGCAAAACTGGGTTTGAAGAGTTCATAAAAGCTTCCCTCCTAACCCACACCTCTTGGAGGTCAGCTTACCAAGATCCAAAGAGGTACAATAATCAGCTGGAAGGGGATCCAATCGCAGGTATAAAAGAGATGAGGTCAGAAAGCTTGGGAGCAATGGCATCAAAGCCTTACACCATTTCTTCGTCAGGCTTTCTGCAATTCCCTTCATCTAGATGTTCTTTGAAATAGGAGGCCCAGAGCAAACAACGCTCGTTCAGCCCATTTTTACGGTTCCTGAGGTTTGAGGTAATTGTATTTGGTATGATTAATTACTGCTTAGGCTCCCTTGGGCAAGGGCAAGGAGGGTCCTTGGCAGCGTTGAGCAGGGTCATTGCAGCCCATCCGAGGGAGCAGAGGCTGGAAAGCTCCAGCTTTCCAAAGTGGCACCTTGAGAGGGTTCCGGGAAGCGAAACCTTCGCTAGAAATGACGTTTGGCCCTTTTTCTGGTTTTCTTCAAGTGTTACTTGCTTCGAATGTTTTTATGGCTCTGGGTTTTTGTGGTGTAGCTGTGTGAAATCCTTCGTGCCTACGAATACATTTTGCATGGCTGGCCCGAGGCCAGCAAATGTACAGGAACAAGGTTCCCGGTCCCTCCAAGGTTCACATCGTTAAATCTTGCAAGGAAGGAACAAATCCTCCAAGGTTTTGGAATCAACACAAGGTCCTTGGGTGCCACCGATCGCCTCGGGCTGTTTACTATGGCAGACGTATTTCTACAAGCACAGTCTGGCAGCTGGCTCTCTACGGACGCTGCAGCGGCGCGAAGGGGAAGAAACCAGTGACAAGTCCTGAGATATGTCCTGCTCAATCACCTGGCTTTGGTTTGAAAGACAAAGATGCATCACGAGGTCACTGACCTGCTGCAACTAAGTAGAAGGCGTTGTTGCGGTCGATCAAGGCTGCGTTTCTAAATCTCCGCCATCAAGATTGCTCACGGGCACCAGTGAGACAGGGCAGTCCAGTCAGGTGGTGGATGTTGGTAGCCCTCATGCTTTGGGAATGTTTGCAGGGTCAGGGCCACCGTTTTGCTGCTTGTTGGGTGGTGTGGAAAAGGTTGCAGAATGAATTTCCCAAGGAGCGAGGAGCCCCGTGACTTTGACCCGTGAAATGCTCAAGTTTAGCTTGTCTTCAGAAAATCAGAGAATTGTTCTGGTTGGAAAAGACCTTTAAGAACATCGAGTTCAACCATTAACCCAGCACCACCAAGTCCACCACTGACCCATGTCCCTCAGCACCACAGCGAAAGGGAAGATACTTTTACTGCCTTCATGACTTATTTTGGTCATAAGATAAAGGGATGTGATATTAGATTTTTACCCCAGATGGTTCCCCACTGCTGGTTATGGAACACCTCAACTCTCCCGGAGCAGAAATTTGAACCATTAACCAGTCGGATTGGGGCTGGTTCTGGAAAACCTGAACCAAAAAGGTAAGATCAGGTAAGTTTTATTCTGTCAAAAAAGGTTCCCACTGGTTACATCAGGAAATACAGTGTGTGTCATGGAATCCTAGGATGGTTTGGGTGGGAAGAGACCTTTAAAGCTCACCTAATCCAACCCCCCTGCAGGGAGCAGGGACATCTGCAACTAGAGCAGGGTGCTCAGAACCCTGTCCAACATCACCTGAGATGGTGCTAGGGGTGGGGCATCGACCACCTCTCCGGGCAACCTGTGCCAGGGTCTCACCACCCTTAGCATAAACAATTTCTTCCTTATCTCCAGTTTAAATCCCCTCTCTTTTAGTTCACAACCATCACCCCATGTCCTGTCACAAGAGGCCCTGCTAAAATGTCTGTCCCCATCTTTCTGACAGGCCCTTTGAAGTCCTGAATGGCTGCAATAATGTCTCCCTGAAAGCTTCTCTTCTCCAGGCTGGACAACCTCAACTGTCTCAGCTTGGCCTCATAGCAGAAGGGATACAGCTCTTGTACCATTTTTGTGGCCCATCTGGCTTAGTCCATCCTACAGGGATGAGCATCACGGAGGAAGACAATTCACTGCAGTTTTCCCTCCTTTTTCCCCAGAAGTCTAGGAAATGTGCTGTCCAAAACTGAAGAAAGGAGATGTATTGATGGATCTCATCCCAAAAAATCTGAAGGCCTCAAATCCACCTCTTTCCCCTTTCTTTCTTTTCCACTTGCTTTGACTAGGGAGATACTTGTCCCCTGATAGCACAAGAATTCCCACTGACCATGGGAAGGGACATTAGCAAGAAAGATCTCTTCAGAGAACACAGCAAGAGAACTGGAGTGTGATCCACCTTGCCTAGGCTTGGAACTCTTAAGCACAAACTTCCAGAGGCTGATTGGCTTTCCTGAGCATTGGTACCTAGTACCACTTGAGATGGCCAGGGAATCCCAGACATCCCAGCGGGGTTGGCAGACTTGATGTAAAACTCAAGGGGGTTGGTGACCTTCTGGACCTGCAATTGGAGACTGGGTGGGATGTAGTGGGTCATCTCAGATGACACTAGATACCCATATTTAGGCAGCTGAACCTCACTTTTGCAACTGCACTGAGGACCCTCAGTACCCTTTGTAGTTAATAGAAGCAAATGAGCACTGTTGGGTCGCAACTCCTTTAACCTGCTTCGGGCATCTGCACCAGGGTAGGCCAAATCCTGCTATTGATTGCATGGGCTCAGACCCCACTGGCTGCAAGGGGAGGGTGTTAAATTCAGAGACAAGTGTCTGCATTTAGTCAGTGAATCCACAGAGGGGTTTTCAAGATGTGGGCAAGTAACCAGAGGAAAGCAGTTTATCTCCTGCAAGGGTAGGCAGAAGTTCACCACTTCCGGGAGGTAAAATGATCATATAGAGGGTGAAGAAGAAAGAATTAAGCAACAAGTCTTCTCAAAGGGATTTAAGGATAAAGGCTTGAAAGTGACACTCTGCCGTGTCAGGCTGTTCTGAGAAAGATGTGGACAGGTATAAATGGGAGTGATGACTACAAGCCTTCACAGCTACTCAGCACTGGCAAAGGCTCAGCTGACATAACAAGTACAAGAAGTATGCCCAACACTTAAAAGAGGAACCAGAGAAGAATGACAGGAATGAGAAGAAGCTTAAAAATGTGTCTCAAGAGGGAAACTGGAAGAAGCTGAGGAAACAGAAAAGAGATGTAAAAGTCTTAACAAAAGGCTGATGCAAAGAATATGTGGTAGAAATGCACGCTGCAAAGAGACAAGAGGCTGCAGAATAAATTCCAGGTAATGACAGTGAGCTCAGGATTTCCTTCTCGTGGCAACAGTGTGGTGCTGCAACACGTGGAGGAAATTGGTCTCAACTGTGGAGGTTTCAGAGAAGGCACTGGAAAAACAATGGTGGAAAAAGGTCTTATGAAGGTGGTTCTAACAAGTGAGGTAGATTAAGTGGGTTTCTGCAAGATTTTTTAATATTATTATTATTGGAAGAGGAAAAAGAAAGAAATTAGAGAGTGCATCTTGATTTTTCAAGTGTGATATGTTCATTGGGGTTGTCACTGGTAGCAGTAGAAGAGTCCAAGTCTCTTGCTATCCTCTGTAACAGGGGAAGTCCCACCAATACTGCAGTGCCACCAGGTTTACTGGTAACTAACACCTGAAAGATTCCCAAATTCGAATTCTTCAGCGGACCCAGCAGCTGGTGGGACTGCAGCACCACAGTGCTATGAGTAGCTCTTGAGTGGGAAAGAGAAGGGTACACACAGATGGATTTACCCACAGCCTTGTGTGAAGCACTTTCACTGTACAGTACTATGGGTTTAGAGTCCCAAGATGGGAAGAGGGTACCCTACCCTCCACATATCCGCAAAGTTGAGCAGATGATGACACAGATGAGACTTACCCAAGCACACAACACCAGCATCTTCTCTGTGGCGACAGTTATGGACACCCCATGGAGAGGTTTCACATTCGGAGAGAGCAGTTTCATTCCCTGAGCAGTTCACGGAATGCAGCCAGATAGGCCCAGATCCTTCTCCGAAAGAAGCAGAGACTGGAGTGGACAGTGCTCTCCCGCAGCCCAGCTGTTGGCAAACAACTTCAGCATCGCTTGTATCCCAGTGCTCATCACAGACCGTTCCCCACTGCTGGCCATAAAAAACTTCAACTCTCCCACTGCAACGATTTGGTCCATTCATTAACCTCAGTGGAGCTATTCTTGGTATATCTGAAGAAAAAAATACAAGGGCAGGGATAGATATACATTAAGTTGCCATTTGTCCAATTAAAAATAAGATAAAATGTGTGTGAGCCTCATGAAGTCCAGGATGTATTTTCTAATGTGGGGATATCATCTCCAGTTCTTGTATCCAGAGAAAAGTGGACAATAGACTGTGCACCAGATTCTGAAGCATGTGAGTGAGAAATCCAAGTCAAGGAAAACTCTCAGGTTCTGTCCACAGGAACAGAATCATATAGTCATTTTGGTTGGAAGAGACCTTTTATATCATTGAGTCCAACTGTTAACCCAGCACTGCCAGGGCACCACTAACCCATGTCCCTCAGAACCACATCCCCATGGCTTGGAAACCCCTCCTGGGATGGGGATTCCACCACTGCCCTGGGCAGCCTGGGCCAGGCCTTGACAACCCTTGTGGGAAAGAAATTGTTCCTCAGCTCCAACCTAAACCTCCCCTGGGACAACTTGAGGTGACTTCCTCTTGTAGTTGGGAGAAGACCCTGACTGCACCTGTCTCCAACCTCCTGTCAGGGAGTTGTCGAGAGCCAGAAGGTCTTCCCTCAGCTTTCTTTGCTCCAGGATGAACAACCCCAGATGCCTCAGCCATTCCTCACAACATTTGTGCTCTAGACCCTTCTCCAGCTCCATTGCCCTTCTCTGGCTACGCTCCAGCCCCTCAGTGTCCTTCTGTGAGTGAGGGGACCAAAACTGACCCCAGGATTCGAGGGGGAGCCTCCCCAGTGCCCAGTCCAGGGGGATGATCCCTGCCCCAGTCCTGCTGGCCACACCAGTGCTGACACAAGCCAGGATAATGGTGGCTTTCTTGGCCACCTGGGCACACACACTTGCTCATCTTCATCTGGCTGTCAACGAAGCCCCCCAGGTGCTTTTCTGATAGGCAGTTTCCAGCTGCTCTGCCCTAGCCTGGAGCAGTGCCTGAGGCTGTTGTGACCCAAGTGCAGGACCCAGCCCTTGGCCTTGTTGAACCTCATCCCATTGACCTAAGCCCATCAATCCAGCCTGGACAGATCCTTCTGTACAGCCTCCCTACCCTCAAGCAGATCAACAATCCCTTCCAGTTTGGTTTTGTCTGTAAACCTGCAGATCACGCCCTCGATCCTCTCATCCAGATAAAGATACTAAAGAGAATTTGCCCCAGTACTAAGCTCTGGGGAACGTCAATTGTGACTGGCTGACAGCTGGACTTATCTCCATTCCCCACCACTCTCTGGCCCTGGCCATACAGCCAATTTTTTACTCAGTGAAGTGCCCACCTGTTCAAGCCATGAGCAGCCACTTTCTCCAGCAGGATGCTGTGGGAAACGGTGTCAAAGGCTTTTCTAAAGTCCAGGTAGACACACTCACAACTTTTCCCTCATCCACTAAGCAGGTCATCTTGTCGTAGAAGGAGATCAGGTTAGTCAAGGTTACGCCTTTCCTAAACTCATGGGCTACCTGGGCCTGATCACCTGGTTATCCTGTATGTACTGCGTGATGGCCCTTGACAGCTACACATATGCCCAAAACCCCCAAACCAACAGATCTCCACTATGATGAAAGAGCGCTCACAACCCAGATTCTGCTGCTGAGGTGGTACATAAATATCCTTCATGGTAAAGAGAAAACCTTCACCGCCATGCAGATGGCCACAGACAGGGTTTACCTGAGCACACCACACCAGCATCTTCTCCGTGATTGCAGTTATGGGACCCCCAAGGCCGGGCTTGAGGGTTGTCCAGGGCTGTGCCAGGCTGCCCAGGGCAGTGGTGGAGTCCCTGTGATCCCTGGAGGGGTTTCAAAGTCCCATGTGGAGCTGTGATGCTGAGGGACATGGTGGTGACCATGTGGTGCCCTGGCAGTGCTGGGGGAGCTGTTGGACTTGACGATCCTAAAGACCTTCTCCAACCTAAACAATTCTCTGGTAAAAATCATCACCCTCAATTTACAGGTTGGGAATAAGTGGGGCAAATACAGCAGGTGCCTGGGTCAGGGCCACACAGAAAGTCACTAGCAGAGGTGGGACTCATGTACGCACCCATAGGCTTGTCTCATCCTGCCCACCACCTTGCAGTGGAAGGATGATGCTGTGTGGAGCTCAGCCAGCTGCCCAGGGTGGTGATGGGGACATTTGGCTGTGTGACAAGCTGTGGCCACGAAGCTAGGCTCAGATCCAGCTCTGTAGACTGGGTCTTAGCTGCTCAGGCTACTGGAGGAGGCTGGTCCACAGAAGCTTGGCTGTGGTTGCCCAAGCAAGTCACTAGAGGGGGATCAGTTCGCTCGCTCGCTCCTGCTCGCATTCCCACGCTCTCCCTACTTGCTTTCTGCCACCAACACCTCACTGGTCTCCAGTTCTGCAACACTCCAGCCCTCGCTGCTGGAAATGACCTCATTGCCATGATGGTCTGGGGTGGGGAGGATGATGATGGAGGATGCTCCCTCTGCTCCCACTGGGGTGCAAGGACAGAAGCTGGAGAGACTTGGTGGCAGCCCTTGATAGTGATATGAGCTTGAGCTGTGCCTCTGGTGCACAGAAATCCAGTCTGGATGGGCATGAGGAATCCCCAGTACAGGTGGGCTGGGCATGGAGGGGTGTCAGCATCTCCAAACCCAGCAAAGGGAGCTGGGCTGGAGGGATGCTGCCAGCAGAGCCCCACTGTGACCTCCCACTGCTGCCAGCATCTGCCAGGCTCCTGCTCCTGCAGAGCTGCTGCGGACGCAGCCAGCAGCAAGTCAGCAGCAAGCACCCCTTGGCCACCCCTCCGCGGTCCCTGTCCATCGCTCGGAGGGCAGAGAGAGAGGACAAGGGGAAAGCGAAAAGCCTGTTGTGAAAATGAGCCAGAGTCTGGCTGGAAAATGAAGCCCAAGGGAACTGTGAGCAGGTCTAGCTTTAACCCCCAGCCCAAGATGCTGGGGATGGGGGCAGGGCCAAGGAGCCAGCAGCAGTGCCTGGGACACGGGTGCAGGGTTTGTTCAGGGTTATGCCGCTGACCGGCGAGCGCAGGACGAAGGCAGCGCCGTGGAGACACAGGGGCCGTGTGGGCCACTCTGTCAAGGCCCATGCTGCCCAGGGCCACACCGCTCTGCCAGCAGGCCCTGCTGCCTTCCTCTGCCCCCAGCCCCAGGCTGGGATCTCTAACCCCATCCTCTGCCGCAGTGGGAGGTTCTGCTGGCTGGGCCTTTCCCATGTCCCCTTCCAAGGGACTGC